>CABFOV010005930.1:27932-38621 GCA_902141375.1 Timema poppense | reverse complement strand
TTGTGTTTCAGCCCGTGGAGAGGGGCCGCAACCTCAAGAGACCACACTTTCTCAGTAATGCCAACACTGCTCTTCAATTCCTGCAAAGCAAGAAGGTGAGACAGGTTTTGGTTGGCAACACTTCCTCTGGGCCGTGTTCGGCTGATGTCTTATTGAGTTACTATCAATATGACAACTCTTTAGATTGCGGTTCAATGACGGTAATGTTGGAAGACTGCAAACAGCATCGGTGGGCACGCATGGACATACGTCAGTCTCGTCTAGTCTAACTTGATGGTGGCCGGGAGGTCAGGGTTTTGAATCCTAGTAGTGTGTACTGAATTTCTCTCTCCATAAATAGTTCCCCAATTATATATATTGCAACTGCTGGCACATTTCCTTTAAATATATCGGTTCCTAATCTCTTGAGTGTTATTATAAACGAGCAGATATCCCTGGACGGTTACTAAGATGTAGTTACGATAATGATAATGAATAATTATTGTGCAAAGTTCACTTTTTCAATTTGAAGCCAAGTCCAATAAAAAGTATTTGATAATTCCGAAGTGGAATTGAAGTTTGAATANATTATAAACGAGCAGATATCCCTGGACGGTTACTAAGATGTAGTTACGATAATGATAATGAATAATTATTGTGCAAAGTTCACTTTTTCAATTTGAAGCCAAGTCCAATAAAAAGTATTTGATAATTCCGAAGTGGAATTGAAGTTTGAATATTTAAAAAAAAAAAGTTTAATATTAAACAAAAAATTTTTATACTATGCATAAGTTTATAAATTTAGGTATTAAATATAATTTACAGAATGCTACATTAAAATATATATATGTATACATATATTTCTTCTTTAAATGATAAATTAAATTATCAAAAAATGTAATAACAATAATTTGTGTTGGAAATAGAAGCAGAAAATTTAAACACACACACATACACACACACACACACACACACACATACACACACACACACACACACACACACACACATATATATATATATATATATATATACTTTTTTAAGAAGTTTTGTAACTGTCAAACACAGAATCTTACGCTCGAATCGAAGTTTTCAAATTTTTACAGACCCCTGATATTAATATTAGGTTCATAAAGTCTGAGTAAAGGATGTTTTATTTTGTTAGAAAAAACTTTTAAAATACAAACAAATTTTGCTGTTTGTCCACAATTGGATCTGGTGTCAAATTTATAACACGACCGAGTTAACCATAACTCGGAAAAACCGCTGTGTATATTTGACAACATAGTATGTGAAGATCAATTTTTGGATACCTAACTTAAGACATTCTTTTAAAAAAAAATCAAAAATATTTTGTTTATTTTTATTATCTGTATATTCTAGCTTTGCAGTCCAATTTTCATCAAAATAACATTTTATGAAATATAAACTTTTTTTTTTTCAATATTCTTTTAAACCGTGACTTTTGCATTTTGCATGCTATACTATATAATATATGTCGCATTTAATCTATTTAAAATCCATTGTTCCGGGTACATGAATAAAATATTAGTTCTATAATTTATTGCATAATTTATACTTATAAAACTCGTCTCAGTGGCGTAGTTGTCTAACGTGCTAGTCGTGTTGAGCTCGACTGCTGAGACTGAAGAGATCGAGGTTCGAATCTCGGTCTGGTGAACTGGAGGGGGTTTTTACTAAATGGTTTTCCACTCTCCCTCCACGAAAATGCGGGTTCACTTTCTCTAATTCAACCTTCTCAATTCCTGATCCATTAAAGTAATTAATACTTAAAGCGTATAACCCGAATGGGTAGAAAGATGCGGTGCTAAATAATAATAATATACTTATAGACCAGGGGTATACAACATTTTAAAATCCAAGGGCCAGATTTTCTGACCCTTGATGGCTCGTGGGCCGCAACACTGTACCGACAATATTAGGATTGAATATATATTACAATATTTGTATCAGCTCATTATTATGCTCACACAGGGATTAGGATTTCTTGTGTCATATATTCTTTGTTGTTTCTTGGCAGGAGGTAAGCGCAATTTTTCTTGTCTACTGGAGTTGTCATTTGACGATTCTAGGTACATTTGTAATAAAACTTAACACTTTTCTTTAAGTGTAAAGCAAAAATTATTTATAAAATACTGATTACCAAACCCTTCCTTCACCTCTGACAAGACATCTTGTGAATGTGAGGAATGCCAGGTCTCCACCGTGGTTCGGATTCCACGTTAAACTGTAGGTCCTTCATTTCATCTCACAATCACCCTACCATTGCACATTAGCGTAAGTGCGTATAACCCGAACGGGTAGTAAGACGCGGTGCTAATAATAATAATAATAATTTATAAAATAACATATAATACATATTTATTTTATTAGTTGATTATGTTATATATATATGTAGCTGTCATTTTTTCTCCTAAATTAATTTTATATTGTTTATGAGCCAAAAAATGTTACCACAGGTTGTGTGTCGAAGACCCTAGCTTTAGAGTAAAACTAATCTTTATTTCATATCTATTCTGCACTTAAATTTAATTTTGGTTTCGTCCCGTCCCATACCCCCACCCTTGTTTTCGTATCATCCGACCACCTGTTGGTCCTGTTAAGGTCGGACAGTCAGGATTATTATCAGTGTGAGTTTATTTGAATAATCTGGTGGGTGACCTGGCGGTCTAGGGGTGAGGTGTCTGACTTCTGTGCTGGCAGCCGGGGTTCAATCCCCGGTCCCGGCACAGATGTATCTGATTACCAAACCCTTCCTTCACCTCTAACAATACATCTTGTGAATGTGGGGAATGCCAGGCCTCCACCATGGTTCGGATCCCACGTTAAACTGTAGGTCCTTCATTTCATCTCACAATCACCCTACCATTACACATTAGCGTAAGTGCGTATAACTCGAACGGGTAGTAAGACGCGGTGCTAATAATAATAATAATATAATAATCTGGTCACTACTCCGAGTGTCTGTTGTGTCCAGATCAAGCTGGTGAACATCAACTCGTCAGACCTGGTGGACGGCAGACCCCCCGTGGTTCTGGGTCTCATATGGACCATCATCCTGTACTTCCAGGTCAGTGGAAACAGACTCACTCCAGAAACAGCATGTCCACACTCGTCACTCCCGTTAATATCTAGTTTTTTAATAATCTAAAATGTGCTCACGGATATGTATATGTCAAATCTAAAACATGCGTTTTTATTTTCTGCTCGATACATTTTCAAAATAGAACCAAACCAACAGCTTAACATAGTAATTGTAAGTGGCTTGGGGTTACCAACTTTTGTTTTAAATGTCATAAAGCTATTACCGTTATATTATATTTTAATATCCCGATACAGTCGATAGACAGCTGAAAGAGAGTTAGGTAAGGTCATGGCTGTACTGAGAAGTGTAACCGAAGACCACAGAAAGAGTGTTGTTAGTCACAATATGGTTACGTGGAGACATTTGTTAAGAAACACTATAGTTAAACCACTTTCTGACGGCGCTTCAATTGTTTAAAATCATTAGGTTTTAACTTAATTGCTAGCTATTGATCATTGAATAACGATATTGATATGATAGTCTTTATTTGGCCTGTCGAGGCAAACACCTTTTCCTTGCACTTAACCACATATTAACAATGCCTGATTTTTACTTATTCTTATGTACTATTAATATAATAACCAAGATATTATTTATATTAATCTACAACAAAATATATTCAATAGATATTGAACCCGGTCTTCGTAGAGGTAGTTGTCCGTTCCTGAAAATGTTACAATGAAATGAACAAAGAAAACAGAACTATATAAAGATTGAGGAAAAAATTAATATTAATACACAATATATATATATATATATATATATATATATATATATATATATATGCGAGAGAGATAGTATTTAGCCAGTTCTATTAAAACGTTATAGCTTTATTACAAAATTACAAACAGCTTAGTAAGAGTTTTTATAGTTTGTGTAGTTTATCTGCTTCAGCTTTTAAAACACTTGCTTTTAACTTAGTTTAACTAAGTAGATAGTTTTAGATAGTTGTCGAGTATCACTTAAAAGTATGGTAGTGTTTCTTTCTTGATAAATCTAGTTATGTCACCTTAGGTATGCAGAGAATATTAGCTTGCACTTTCTTACTAACAAATCTCATAATAATAAAAATAATACATTGCCTATCCATTGAATTGCTTGAAATATATATTATAAATAATATAGAATTGCAACTCTTAAATTTATAAATAAAAGCCTTTGTTTCCCTCCAATACAAGCTACGTTACAAAGGAATAAAAGGGGTAAGTCAAAGGTTGTGTCAACTCAAATTTTGTTTTTATTTCCTTAACCCCTTTTAGTGTCACGCCACCGGTATATACTCGTGTGTGAGGAACAACATAACTATTTCGCTATTTTTTGCGAGGCTGTACAAGAAAAATTGGCAAACTATTATTTATGAAGCGATTGTTCTGTCATTTTTATCTTCACGTTCTGTTCTTTAATATAAAGGAATTATTTGCTTTGATAAAATAATATACTCTTACTGTACGGTAACGTCGGAACGAGTGCAACTCTGAAAAGCCGATCAGATCAGCCCGTGGCACTAAAAGGGTTAAATATATATTTTATTTACATAATGCTTGGTGTATATTAATAGGTGTCAAATATTCTAGGGGCATTCACCAAACATTTAGAAAAGTCGATACAAACATGGTCTAGAAATGCTTAGTTTCTGAGTTAGGAGGAAGTTTATTGTTTAATTTTAATAAGCAATCTGACAGAAGAAGTAATGCAATCAAACAAGACAAAGTTTGCATGGACACAGTAGCGGATTTAGGTTTGAGGACGCCCTAGGCCCGAGACGATATGGCGCCCTTTTTTTTTTGTAACAGTATATATATATAAAATAATGAAAATAATAACAATAATAATAAATCTAATTCAGGTATAAATTAAACATTTATTTTTTTAACATAACAATTAAATATAGAATTAATAATAAATTGCTTGTAATTAAAATATAAATTATTTCAATTAAAAATTTTGGCGCCCCTCAAAATTTGCCGCCCTAGGCCCGGGCCTCACGGGCCTAAGCCTAAATCCGCTACTGCATGGACAAATAAAAACACAAGATAGAACATTTTGTCACAAAAATGGTGTCTTCCTGCTTCGATGCATCCTCTGAGCCTGCGTTCCAGGCTTTATCGTACTCTCTTGAGTACATATGGGGTGTTACGTATTTTCTCACATCCAGTTAAGATACTCTCTCTTGAAAAGTGAACATCAGGCACAAGAGTTGAGTAAACAATGGAACTTAAATGTCCCCAGGGATAAAAATCCGTCAGGTTAAAATCTGGTAACTAGACAGACCATTGGATCCCTAATGGCCATTCAGTCTTTGAGGAAAACCTTTAATGACTCTTAAAACTAGCCATTTCTAGACCCATGTTTGTGTGAACTTTTCTTAACGTTTGGTCGATGGGAATACGCCCCTAGAATATTCAACACCAATTAAAATACACCCTTTATAGCTGGATATATCGAATTATACAATACATATTAATTATTTAAATAACCACTTCTTCAAACTAAGCATAAATTATTCCATAATTGATGTTAATAATAAATTAATGTTAGTTGTAAAAGGTTTCAAATATATTTATTTAAAGCTGTGCTAAAGTTCATTTGAGAATTTGTGTGCTCTACTTACTTTATGGCATTAGCAACTCGAATTGCCGCATTTATAAAAGTATGCCACTGATTTCTATCTTGAGCTAGTTCCATCCAGTCCACCTCATTACACCCTACCTCTATCTTGTTCTACATCGGCACACAGAAACGATGAAGACGGAGTCAACACCTTCCCTTGTTCTAGGCAACCTGCTCACTGCTATTGCTAGTCCCCAACTTTCTCTTTAACTGTTCATCAACAACTCTTAACTTTGACATTCTTATGGGGTGATTCAATAAAGATAATACGACTATGTTTGAAAGGAGTACTCGAAACAACTCTGCACAGTCTTCGAATTATCCAAATATTTCCTTCTAAAATTCAAACTGAACGTTAATTTTTTTAATAATTGATTTAAATAGTAACTTCATGGGGAATCACGTGGGTTCGAATTAACCAATGTCGAATTAGCCAGCTACTACTATAGTACAATTTAGTTTGATCATTATAATTGCGATTCAGAGTAAAAAACCTTTCATATTGTCATAAAGAGATCCCCTACTAGTAGTAGTTGGAGATAGCGACGCTCAATAGAGTCTTGTGTCAAAGACTTGTTCCAACGTCTCTTGAAAAACATCCGTTCAAGTCCTGAGCTGGATCGACGATTTAGTTTTCATCTGATGTGAAGTCGCAGGTGCTGATAGCCCATATTGTGCAAAGCACTTAAATAAACAATTATTTAATAAATATTTAAACAATTTTTATCGAAAAAGTTTGATAAGGGGTTATTTAAGAATATATCATTGGATCTCGATCATACATTTAAAGTGTGTGCCCTTTTCTTTAGGGGTCTGTGAGGTCATATTTTAAATTTTGATTAAAGTTAAATCAACTAATATCAGATATTCCTGAAGCAAAATATATTTTTTTAAACGTTGTAAATTTTTTTTTGCAAAACTTTTGAGTTTAGATTGATTTTTTTAAAACCCGAATTTATATTTATTCATATTAAACTTTTTGTTACAATAATAAATTATAGTTTAAAAATTTCTTACAGTTAAATATAAATTCTACAACTTAATTTATAAGTTTCACAAAATTAAAATTTCTGATCTCTTTCCAGACATGATATATTCCTTCACAACATGTAATTTATTCCTTTTAGATTTTTAAGATGTGAACATTAATTTGCGATCACAAAACAGAAATGAAACATAAAAATGTTTGCTTTAACTAGAAATTCTTTTTTATTGGTGAAGCGTCAAAACTGTCAAATACATAATTTTACTTTAAAATTGAAGTTTAAGTTAACAAATATCATAAGCAAAGTCCAAGTTTTCAAAGCTTCACGCATCCCAACATTGAAAAAATAAATTTTTAATTTTTCCATAAAACGCAGTTCTCTACTAATATAGATAGATATATTATCCTTGTTGCCCGACGACCGGTTACTGCGCTGCGACAACTGACCCAAGGGGCACTTGGGCTGTGTTCACAGATTGAGGAGAACACCCGGGCCCTCGAGTCCCTGGGACACACATTTGGAGGCAGCGCCAGCAGTCTGGAGAGCGGTGGGGCCCGCTCCGGGGGAGAGCAGAAGAAGGCCCCAGAGGAAAAGAGGAGGCAAGGGGCCAAGAGGGCCATGCTGCAGTGGGTCACCAACGCTATACCCAGGTGAGGGAACGCCGCGGATAAACAGACAGGGGCGGGGTATAGTTTTGCTTGATGAGACTGTACTAGCAAATATTCCATTACAGAACTTACAGCACCTACCAACAAGTTAAGTAATTAGTAATTAATACGTAAATTAGCCATCGGTACAAATAGGGAGAAAAGTTTTAACTAACTGATTAAATTATTTAATTGAAAAAAATTAAACTCTTAGGACACTTAACTAAGGTGTGGAGGTGAGTAACCACAAAAGACTGAGAACCCCTTCACTTCCTGGCCCATGCGGGGCTCACTGAAATAAACCCTCCGGTAAAAGTGTCATCTTTCTATCAGGGAGGCGGGCGTGGAAGTGAAAGATTTCGGCCCCAGCTGGCGCGATGGAGTCGCGTTCCTCGCCATCATCGACGCGATCAAGTCGAACCTGGTGAACCTGGTCGCGATGAGAGAGAGCTCCAACAGGGCCCGTCTCGAGACGGCGTTCGACGTGGCCGAGCAGGAGCTGGGCATCACGCGGCTGCTGGACCCCGAGGACGTGGACGTGCCCAGACCTGACGAGAAGAGCATCATGACCTACGTGGCCCAGTTCCTGCACAAGTACCCAGAACCCAGAGTGAGACCTTTTGTCACTGAATAACTGTATTACAACTTACAAACAAACTTAATTCTAGAACAGACACAAAACCCAAGTTTCACAACTGTTAATAAATCATCGCTGTAAAAGGGGAAGCCCACTTTTTACCAATAACGAATATTTCAATCATGTTGGGAATCACCCGCCTCGGTGGCTCGACTGCTGAGGACGGGGAGATCGAGGTTCGAATCTCGGTCGGGTTGAACTGGGGGTAGTTTTTTCCTAAATGGTTTTCCACTCTCCCTCCACGCAAATGCGGGTTCACTTCCTCTAATTCAACCTTCCCGTTTTCCTAATCTATTAGCGTAGTTAGTACTTAAAGCGTATAACCCGAACGGGTAGTAAGACGCGGTGCTAAATATTATTATTATTATGTGGGGAATCGAGCCTTGGGCTCTTTTGTTTGATATACATAGGTGCTACCAACTGAGTCGAAGTGTATAACAGACTGTTATTATTCTGTTAGTTTAGTTCTCACACATGCTCCGTGGTCGTTAAGTTCATTATATAATTATAATTGCTTCTTAGTCACCAGTAAGCAGTCTTAGGACTTTAAAATCAATTACAATTCAAAATTTTGAAAATATTTATATATATATATTTTTTTTCTCAAATTTTGAATTTGATATTTTTTTGAATGCTCAAATCGAGAATATCCATTTTCTTAAGAATACGATGATACCATCCCTAGTCTTGAACCAAGACAATTGCCAAACAGGTTTTAAGACAGGAAGGGTGAGAAGGATTGTAAAGACAATCTGATCCACCATTCACCTGGAGAGAGAATGGAAAACCAGACCAGCCCACCTATCATCCCGGCTGCCTGGGTCAGAGGAAGGGGGGCATAATAACTTTGCTAAACGACTCTGCAATGTTAATGTTTTGAAATATCTTTTCAAAAAATTTAAATATAGTTGAAAAAAACATTTCTTGACACGGAAATCAAACCCAAGAATAGGTGTGATTCTTCAACTATTTTTAAAAAGAATTCTAGTTAGAGACTGTATATTATTTACCAATACTACTACTAATAATAAAATTTAAAAAATAATAATTAATAACGACAATGGCGACATAAAAAAGAATAAGAATGAAAAAAACATGAAATTAAAATAAAAAACAGAAAAAAAGGTTCTAAGATGTTTTGTTAATCTAGTTATTGATAATAGCAATGTCTTACTACCCACCACTACCTATTGGTACCTCACCTTGTATTGTCCCTTGTTGTGCGCCGCAGACTGCTGATGGCTCGAGCACTCTGGCAGCCGTCGAGGCAGAGTACAACGAACTTGTCACCTGGCTCATGAAGAAGACACAGCATCTCGAACACTTGCAGCAAACCAAGTCCTTGCCCTTGGACTACTCGGTAAGCGACTACCAAGCGCACCACACAGAGAAGGAAACACTTGTCCACCGGGGTGGTAACTAAAGTCTGTCGCTGTTTCAGGAATACTCGTCGTTCAAGCGCGAGTTTGACGGCAAGCTCCCTAGTCTCGAGAAGTTGAGGAAGGTCGTGGAGACCCAGAGCATGATCAGTATCACCGCGGATTCCTGGAGGGAGATCGACAGTCTCTGGAACAAACTGGAGGCACAGGTAGGCTTGGTGGCTTGACCTAGGTAACTCTTCTGACACTCAAGGATGTGGAAGGGGCAGGGAGGAGGGGGGCTGAGATCCAAGGAGTCAAACTAGAAGTATGTTTAAATGGCGCCAAGCATGAGTCGTTAGCTTATGATGCGACGAGATAACTTTGTCACTATCTAATGAGCAGGTGTTTTTAATTCACAAGAACGCTTACATTTGTTTCTAGCGCAGGACTGAAGGGAACGCAAGCTATGTCTTTCAGTTTTTTACTAATTTTATGACAAAACCTCACACACAAAATGTTGCCTTAACAGGTACGATTTACCCGCCTCGGTGGCGTAGTTGGCTAACACGCTAGTTTCATGTTGAGTCAGACTGCCGAGGACGGGGAAATTGAGGTTTGAATCTGAGTCGGGCGAACTGGGGGTGAT
Organism: Timema poppense; assembly: GCA_902141375.1. Lineage (NCBI taxonomy): Eukaryota > Metazoa > Arthropoda > Insecta > Phasmatodea > Timematidae > Timema > Timema poppense. The sequence goes on along the minus strand of CABFOV010005930.1, from coordinate 28,649 downwards.
TTTTTCCTAAAGTGTTTTCCACTCTCTCTCGACGTAAATGCGGGTTCACTTCCTCTAAACACAACCTTCCTAATTCATTATCTATTAGCATAAATAGTATTTAAGCGTATAACTCGAACGGGTAGTAAAATACAGTGCTAAATAGTAATAATAATGATGATGATGATGATGATAGTAATAAATTCGATTTGTTTAATTATCCAGCCACTTGTTGAATATTGGTCTTGGGAGACACAGCTATTGGCCAGGACCTTTTATTTTAATTTGAAATGTTTACTTTCAAGTGCCAACAACATGCCCGCGATAAATATTACAAGTGTTGAGATTACCATGCGTAGAAAGTTAAACTAAACTTATTTACTGAAGCAAATGTTCAATTTATTTTGAGAAAAAAAAGTTGGCTCTGTTATAAAAACTTGTAGAAATACTCACCTCAACTTGAGTTCCCCCTCCCCCCTCCATAAATTACTCTAAATAAATGGACCGCCCTCACAACATTTAGCTTTGTCCTGTTATGCTGTTCTAAGGGTCGAACCTTCTAGTTATAACACAATCAAAATGTTGGCCGCCAGCAGAGTGAGAATATTGTTCCGTTATGTTCCCCCAGTTACGCTACTGGCTGTGGCTGCTAGATGCGAGTCTTCCAGGTGACCTAGGTCAGGTGGGTGAATGGTTGGGTCGAGCAGAGGCCCTTATCCTCTCCGACGACATCCCCTC
>CABFOV010005930.1:0-26714 GCA_902141375.1 Timema poppense | reverse complement strand
CATTTCCCCTAAACATCCTGAATCTCTATTTCCCCTACACATCCTGAATCTTCATTTCCCCTACACATCCTGAATCTCTATTTCCCCTACACATCCTGAATCTTCATTTCCCCTACACATCCTGAATCTCTATTTCCCCTACACATCCTGAATCTTCATTTCCCCTACACATCCTGAATCTCCATTTCCCCTACACATCCTGAATCTCCATTTCCCCTACACATCTTATCGAATGACTCAAACTCCGGTCATGTTGAATGGTGTGCGCAGGTGTTCTTCGCTGACCTGCCTTCCGTCCAGACCAAGTTCCGCCAGGCGGTGACCTCCCCGGCGGCCCAGAACGTGCCCCCAGAGCAACTGGACAACATGGCTCAGAGGCTAGAGGCCGTTGGTCCGAACGCCGCACGCAGGAGGATACAACTAAAGTTCCTTGAACACAAGGTCAGTCCACAATCAGCGGACGCGAATGTAGATTTGCTATATATTGTATGAATTTTAATGTCTTCTAACTAGTTTAATTTTTATATGTTAACTTTGTATTCTATCCATTAATATCTTTATTGGTCTATGACAGAATCCCACACTAGTTAAAACCAGTAATAAAAAATTTCCCCATCTTTTATGATTACTTAGCATTGTTTTTGTGTCAAAAATGTTAAGTTATGTGCTATTACCTCGTCATTAGACACTATCCCTCAATCTGTTGCCATGTCTGTGACACAGTGTTGCCTGATCGCGTTCCTGCACCTGACGGAGACGAAGCTCCGCGGCTGGACGGTGAAGTACGGACGGGAGGAGAAGGTCCAGCAGTTGCTGGAGCAGTATCGCAACTTTGTGTCCCGCAACAGAATCTTCCAAGAATTCAACAAGGCCTACATCGACATGCAGAGAGTCGTTGAGGAGTACAAGAGGGAGGGGAACGTGGGTGAGTCTTGGAGAGGACTCCTGGTCGGAGGTCTCGGGTTGAATGCCATCCAGTAGGGTGTGAAAAGTACACTAAGTCATATTGAATATATGAAACATTCTTGAGGCCTAATCAAAGTATTAATATTAAAAAAAAGAGGTGACCTGGCGGGCTAGGGGTAAGGTGTCAGACTTCTGTGCTGGGGGGTCCGGGGTTCAATCCTCGGTCCCGGCATAGATTTATCTGATTGCCAAACCCTTCCTTCACCTCTGACAAGACATCTTGTGAATGTGGGGAATGCCAGGCCTCCACCGTGGTTCGGATTCCACGTTAAACTGTAAGTCCTCCATTTCATCTCACAATCGCCCTACCATTACACATTAGCGTAAGTGCGTATAACCCGAACGGGTAGTAAGACGCGGTGCTAATAATAATAATAATAATAATAATATTCTTATATCAATATTAATTTTGACATTAATTTGTTACATACATGACTGTACAGACTGTAAAAACTAACATAAAATATGTTTAGTTTAGCTGTAAATATTTTTATTGGCAAATTTTTGTAATTGCTGAATTTTTTTTTTTAAAGCCAAGCATAAATTTGAAGAAGACTCGGTTTTCAAACGTTTACACTCCCCTAGTAAACATGGATGTTAGTTAACCTAATCTCCGGGCGAAGTTGAACATAGTGACCGTATGTGTGTGTGTGTGTTTTCAGACCAACGGGAGAGCGTCAACATCGACCGGTTCATGCGGGAAACGGGCGAGCGCTGGAAGAACGTGTCCATGGAGCTCCGCTGCGTCCAGAGCATGCTGGAGGAGGTGGTGGCATACTGGAGACGCTGGAACTCGATGGCTGACGAGTTTGATAACTGGCTGGACAGGGCGTACGGCATGCAGGACCTTTCTGAGGAGGACAAGATGGAGTACTTCCAGGTACACTCACTAACGAGACTTGATTCAAACAAACTCTACCTACAGCGTGAATAAAATAGGGCCTAAAGGCGTTTTCTACGTGTGAAAAACTGCTGTGCTATAATATGAATGGCGATCCTTACTTTATTTCCATTACTGTTTCCAGTCTGTGGTCAGTTTTTTATTCGAGCCATATATTTCCCACCACCGGCTAGCTAGACTTTATAATCTAATTCAATACTAGAACAGGCACAACATCCAGTCCCCGGCCGATAATTTATCATTGTGAAAGGGTAAACCCACATTTCAACAATGATACATTTTTCGGCCATACCTGGAATCGAACCCGGGACCCTTAACTTAGTAGACAGACACGCTGCCGACTGGGTTAAGGTGTTACCCAAATGACAATTTTGAAGCTTCAAAACAACTAAAACAATCCTCAATAAATTATCTTAGAATATTCTGTTGCGACCCTTTTGAAAAAGGAATTAATAATTTTTAAGAAGATTAAATATATGTTTCAAACCATTTAATTTAAGCTCAGAACTGTGACATTTGTGTTAAGTGTTGTTGAAAATTAGCTAATCTCACTTCTTTTTTTAAAATTATCTTATAAAATTATTATAAAATTTAAAATGTAAGTTTTTTAATCCTCTAAGGATATGTTGTGTACCTTGACCTCCATTTTGAAATAACAAACTGCTCCTTAAATAATGTCGGCTCTTCATATGTCTGCAACGTGTTTCAGTGCTCCGGTAGGTGGGCCCCTTAATCACACTCTCGGTTTAAACTTGGCTAGAGGCCCTCTTAGTTCTGATTCTGCCGCTCTACAGACGTATCTCGCTCCGTGCCTTATCTTTGTGATTGTAGGACGATATTATAAGTCTACTGCTAAATTACCCCCATCCTCCTCCTACCTTGTTGGTGTTCACGTGGTTTAAGGCAACATTCTCACAATCTATTAAGTTGCCGATGACTAGGAAATCAGGGTTCAAACCCTTGTTGGGCGAACTAATGTTTTTATTTTCCAAAATAGTCTTCCACCCTCCCTTCATGACAATTTGGCTGAATTTATTTTAATTTTATCTTTCTCATTCATTCATTCATTCATTCTTTAGTTTTTTAGTCAAAACATACAAGCACCCTTCGCTAACACGGCAAGTTGGTGCCAGATCACCGTTTTGAAGCAGATCAATAAAGTTTTTTTTCACATTTCAGTGCATATAGAAACTCGCGCTTTGCGTGTTCCCGCTGGATTTGCATGATGGGAATAAACTAGCGATTAATTTCAGGAATGTGTGAGAACCATCTTTTCTATTCGAGACATATCGAGACTAGAATATGAAAAAATATCGAGACGTGCGAACGAGCCGGAAAAAACTTTGTCTGAAAGTACAAAAATTTAAATTATGTTTATTAAAATAGATATCTATTGTATATAATGGTAAAGTTCCTTTTGACATTTGGATTATCATTGAATTCGGACACACTTAAGATATATACATATATATATTTAGCACCGCGTCTTACTACCCGTTCGGGTTATACGCTTTAAGTACTAATTACTCTAATGGATTAGGAATTGAGAAGGTTGAATTAGAGGAAGTGAACCCGCATTTGCGTGGAGGGAGAGTGGAAAACCATTTAGGAAAAACCACCCCCGGTTCACCCGACCGAGATGCGAACCTCGATCTCCCCGTCCTCAGGGGTCGAGCTCAACACGACAAGCGCGTTAGCCAACTACGCCACCGAGGCGGGTATTAAGATATAACTCATACACATTTTAAATATAATTGATAAAATGGCGGGAGTTGCAATGTAACCATTTATAATTTAATTTGGTAGTACTGTAACAGTCTATAATGTCAAAGTTTGATGTTGAAAAACAATATTTATAACCAAAACATTTCTTAATGAAGGCTGTTTTTGGGGTAAAGTATGACCTATTTTCGAGTCTTTACGATGTTAATAGAAATTATTAGCTAGTGTTTTGTTTTGTTTTGTAAATTTATTAAGGCAGTTATTTGCAATTTCTTTTTGAGCTATTTTGTTTTTCGTGTCGATAGAGAGATTTTTTTTTAGTCCTATACATCCCTAACATGTTTGTGTCATGGACGACATTGTTGAGCGTGCATGTGTTTTCCCAGGACGTGAGTGTGTGGAAGGACAAGTACCAACTGCTCGGAGACACGGTCAGCTTCCTGATTGCCACCTGCGAGGACCAAGTGGCCCATGAACTCAAAGAGAGATACCTGCGCATCTCCACTCGATGGGACGAGCTTTTCCCGGTTAGTAGGGATCCTCTACATAGTTATCAACCTTGTGTGTGCTTGCAAACTTCGCTAGGGTTCGTTTTCGATTAGAAATTACAAATACTAACATTTTAATTTCATTAAATTTTATTATATTTTAATAGTTGTTCTTTGGTTTGATAAAAGCGACAATGCCCAAATATTACTCAATTTGTGTTTAAATTAAATGTACTACTTAAAAGACAGAGAAGAACGAAAGAAAATGTTACATTTGTTCATTGGATTCGTCTCACATTTTCCCCCTTTCCTTAGGTGGGCTTTCTTAATTTACATTTCTACTTATTAGTTTATTTTTCCTATTAACTTATTTTTATCAATTTCCATTCTTATAAAATCATTTAACCTTTGGGACTCCTTATTGTTAAACAAATTTTAATATTTGAAAGATTAGAATTAAATTCAAAATTTTAGATCCGAATTGAGTTCATATTTATATTTGATGAAATTTATCTCAAAATGTTTGAATATCAAATGTAATTCTTTTGAATAATTTAACTTTTCTACAGAGTTAATATAGATTAGATAGTTGACTTGACCATGGGCACTAATGAATTTGGTAATATTTAAAAACTATCAATTTTTAAAACCGTTTAGATAAACTTTTTTACTGGAATTTAGTAAATTAATTAACATAATCAAGGTTTATGTTTTATTTATAACATTTCATTATGAAATATTTGATTTGGATTCAAAATATTTTCATTTTAAAATATATTCAAATTTGATTTACGTTAGCAAGCAAATATTCTGATTCGGTCGGGGGAAAAATATTTTAAATTCACGTAGGCTCAATATATATTTCTATTTATATTAAAAAACTAAAAAATAGTACTTAAAAAAATAATAAAACTGTGAAAATATTTTTTGACATTAAATAATCTATAAATGAGAAACTTATGAGACGCTACACCACTGTTACAAACATTGTGTGTAAGATAATCCTTGACACGTGTGTGACGTTGCAGCATGTGAAGCAGTACATGCACGCCGGGGACATCTTGCGTCACAGGAAAGACTATCGCGCGGGGATAGAGAAGCTTCAGGGGTGGCTGAGGAACGCGGAGGCCGTCTTGTCGTCCACTCAGCTCAGCTCCACTGAGAAGATCAAGGCCTACGGAGAGCAACTCCAGGTACCGTTTCATTAAATACAGATAAAGATATATATTGGGAAATTTTTCAATTTGTCCGGTAAAATATTTCCAGCTGTTTAAATGAGTTACAACAAAACAGTAACACAGATTACTGTTCTCTTCCTACCCTCGCGTATCGACTACAGCGCTCGGTGGTTGAATGTATTACTAACCTCAGGCCTGCTGTAGATCAGATATGTTAGTACTTATATTATTATTTACCCACCCGCTTTGGTGGTCACATGGCTTAAGGCACTATTCTCACAGTAGACTAAACTGCTGATGATGGGGAGATCAAGGTTCGAATCTTGGTAAGGTGTATTGAGGGTGCTTATATCAAAATAGTCTTCCACTCCCCCTTCACGCAAATGTGGGTACACTTCCAGTAAATATAGCCTTAATCATCCTGTAAATCATAAGTGTGATTGCCACATAAGTGTAACCCAAATAGGAAGTAAGACATGGTGCTAAAAAAACTAAATATTTCTCCTTCTCTCAGGAATCAATGGTTTGAAGATTTTTTTAAAAAATATTCATCTCTAACTGCCATTTTTTGTTTGGATTTTTTTTTCCAGTTTATCATCAGTCAAAAAGGCTGTTCAAGATCGACTTGAATTTAATTTTGATTAGTCGCTATTAGGATAAACGTTTTTTTAAAGTTATTTATAATCATATCAGATTTTCAAATATATATATATATATATTACTCCATTCTGTTGTACAATGTTTCCAAGTTGTGTTGAGCACCCAGAGAGCCGTCACTTGTTTGATTCCAGACCTTGCAAAAGGAAGTTGAAGGCATAGAAGACCTGTTCAAGGTCGTCAGTAAAAAGTTTCAGGCGATGATCCAGGACCTATCGAGGGACGAGGTGGATCGCATCATGAACACACTCAAGAAGGAGAAAGGTATTTTAGAAACTCTAGAATAGGCAGGCAATACAACTCAAAACAATGGAATTCTTTTATCATTTTATCATATCATAAATAACACATGTTCTAAAATGATTAGTTTAAAACTAAAACTCTAATAAACTGATCTGTAATGCAGAAAATCACGGTTCTATGCGCAAAGATGTGTTGAATCAAATCGAGCCTGTACGTTTAAAACATCTATTGCGTTGTAAAACGTGAACAAATCCCTGGAACCGTTTGACGACCGTTATTGTTGTTTCAGAGGCGCTGGTACGAGTGCGGGCTCTCATCCCCATGCAGCTACACCTGTTCCACCAGATACTGGTCCAGCAGGAGTCCCTGGAGGCTGGACAGACCGAGATCAAGCATTGGTTGGACGAGGCAGAGTCGCTGCTGGCATCCGAGTTGCTGGCCGGCGGCAAAGATTCTGTGCAGGCGCAACTTGACAGGCACAAGGTGGGGTACTTTACTAGACCGGATGGTTGGGAAAAGTTCGCTTTATTGATAAGAAGGAAGAAAATTTAATATATGAAATATTTTCAAATTCTGATTAAGATCTAAATTTTTGTTTTTAAAGAAAAAATATAATGTGCATATTTTTAAAACATTATATACTATGTAATTTTTTTTTATTTCAAAAATGTGTCTAAAGATTCATCCTAAGTTGATAAATTACATCACTCTTAGAGATTGTAGTTAAATTATAGTTAATATTATATTTACAACAATCGTAGCTAGCACAAAATTACAAAAACTTAACCTAAATGCTCATTTTAGCTGCCGGTATTTCCATTGCTCAAGCTTTGTAATTATCAAAGTCATATACATTTTTCCAAGCGGATTCAAAGTTGACTAACCCGCCTCGGTGGCGTAGTTGGCTAACGCGCTTGTCGTGTTGAAGCTCGACTGCTGAGGACGGGGAGATCGAGGTTCGAATCTTGGTCGGGTTAACTGGGGGTGGTTTTTCCTAAATGGTTTTCCACTCTCCCTCCACGCAAATGCGGGTTCACTTCCTCTAACTCAACCTTCCCAATTCCTAATCCATTAGAGTAATTAGTACTTAAAGCGTATAACCCGAATGGGTGGTAAGACGCGGTGCTAAATATTATTATTATTATCATTATTAAAGTTGACTAATTTTCAAAGAGAGGTCGAAGTTTTCCAAACTTTACGTACTTCAGTCAGTGAATCAAGTTTGAAGGGCTGCAAGTCGTCGAAACTGGCCAGGAAGTCGACTCGTCGGGGGGTTAAGCTCGTGATTGCTGTTCCAGGCCTTCTTCTCTCGCACGTTGTACTACAAGTCCATGCTGGAGAGCAAGAACAAAGTGTTCCAGAGCATCGTCAAGTCGGTGGACCACAGCGAGGGGATAGACACCGAGGAGTTCCGGCAACGCATGACCCGGCTCAACGAGCGCTTCGTCCGGGCGACGCAGCAGGCCCAACAGTCGGAACTGGTCGGTGCAGGCTATTTGTAACATTCCTAGCAACTAGGGCTGAGTGTGTTTATAGATGCTGTATTAGGTTAGTTTGTGTGTCATGGGTGATTGTCATCCTATATTTAGAAAGTATATAAATGTGACTGAGAGTTTTTATAAAGTGTTATGGAGGTTTCTTAGTTTTGTTGTTGTAGGAATTGGTTCTTTTCATAGGTCATTTTTCATGCATTTAATAGATCTGGTTGGTTGGCTATTTTGTTTCTGGTACGATTAACTAAAATCCTCATCAGCAGCTTACATCCTGTTGCCGGGTCAGTTTTTTAAAATGCCTCCATTTTCCTCTTTCCTTCCACCACTGTTCCTCCTTTATCTGCTTCTATTTTTCTGCTCTCACTTGCACACTTGCAGTTATCTTCGTCACCCATCACTTTCTTGATCCCCCTTTTCCCTACATATTTCCATCTCCATTATTTTCCTGAGGATTCTACTATCTCATGCACCCCCACTCTTTCTTGAATACCTTCATTCCTAATCCTGTTTCTTCTCATGACGGCCAACTTTCCCCTCAAAAACTAACTAAAAACTAGCTCGTATAGCGGGACTGCCAGATGAAGGTAGTTGAGTATTGTTTCCCCCCTCTGGTTGCACTGCTACTGATTTATAAGTTCACTTTTGCTCATTTTTCGTGGTTTTCACGCCCTTAAAACACGTCTGCCCTTGTTACAGAAACTTCAAGAAGCTCTTCGCTGCTGGCACAATTTCCACGAGAGCGAGCGAACCATCTCGGATTGGCTGCAAAAAGCCGATAAACTCATCGCTGAGAAGCACATTGACACAAAACAAACTGTGGAATCTCATAAGGTATAGTTTGCACTGACATCATCATGTTGGTAGCACCCACGTCTGTACGATGTAAATGTTTTGTTTGAAAATGTATCAATTCGTTCAGATAAAATAATGAATGAACATCTTTTGAAACAAATCCGTGCATTTACTGATTACAATGTGATTGGTCACATTCACGATCAAAACATTGTTTGTTTGTTTTTATTTAAATTTTACCAATCATTTATTTTGTTGGTTTTAAATAATAAATAGCTATTCACAAACTGAAAATAGTATTCAAAAATACACCAAACTATATTGCCCGTTAATGCTTTAATTATTACAAGAACCGGTATTTGTGGTCTCATGGTCTAAGGTGGCAATCTCACGATATGCTGTATTGCCGGTGATGGGGAGGCCAAGGTTCGAATCTAGTCTGGGTGCCTTAAGAATCTATCATATTTGGAAGAAGGTACAGGAAAAGATAAAACGTAACAAACAGAATATAGCTTTCACAATAAAAAATAGAACACAGTTCACTCTTTACACTGATGCCACTGGACAGAGAGGTCTGTTATTTTTATGTATTTCTATCCCTCTTTCCCACACACGCTTCTTAAAAATCAAACCAAAATATATCTAAAAAAAAAGTTAAGAGATTATCTTTAAAGATATGTATATATATATATTTTACAGAGGTGCTTAGTAAATTAATATCAGTATTTACAGCACTTAGAAATCTTTATATTGAATAAAAACATGATTTGTTCCTAGAATTTCTTTGAGCAAGTTAACGAGCGCTGGATCCAGGAGCTAGTGAACTCTGCCCAGGACCTTAGAAAATGCTTACCCCCAGAGCAACACGCGCCGGTGGCGGAGGTAGTGGACCGGCTACAGGCCAAGTGGAAGGTGAGTTGATATCCCCATTTTTTTTTGGTCAATTTTTTATCATTTAATATCAACACAGAATATTACCAAAGTTGGATCGGGTTTTATTATTATTTTGATTATATTCATTCATGTAATTTTTCAATTCAATGAGCGTGATATTTAGTTGCAGCCAAAACCGTAACTAACAAATATAATAGCCTGGCTAATTATTCCATCATGATATGTGCATCTGAAGAGCTACTACATTGAACTAGCAGCATAAAACCTTACCGAGTTGAAGGTGGCTGCGTTATCTCGGGATTTTAATTGATCACACATATGTAGCCGACGATTTCCACATATCCATCACAGACTCTGACTTAAATTATGAGTGAAGAATTACCCTAGGTACGAGACAATTCCTGGATAGCTCAGTGATGAGATCGTCGGCATATCAAGCCAAAAGTCCTGGGTTCGATTCCCGTGTCCAGGTGTTATTTTTCAGTTATGTGAGTATCCTCTCTTACAAGCTACACCATACTGGAACATTGCAAGGGAAAGGGTTCACGAATGTTCTGGAAACGGTAAACTAGACCGACCCTTATGTGCTCCAAGTCACTTTTTTTTGAACTCTAATCAAATGTTTGATATATGTTTGAATTGTTTTGTTAACTTATTTATGCTCGAAATAATATTATATTGTGGATATTTATAAAATTTTATGCATTTAAATGATTTATAAAGTATTTTATTTCATAGTTGTTAGTAATATTTCATTTTAATTTTTTTCATACTAACATTAATTTTCAATCCATACAACCGCTCAGAGTGAGAATAATTTAACGTAAATTGAGTATTTTTATATTTTTACTGGCGAATCTTCATAACTATAAAAACGTCATTTATTTTTGAGCCAAATGAAGCCGATTTCTTTTTTCGGAGCCAAGTGGAGTTTTGAAGTTTCACACACCCCTACCAACCTTACAATACTAGGATCCCCGTGCATATGATGGAAGGGGCAGAGTCCAGTTCGGAAGTGAATATATCCGTGTGCTTGTTTCCAGGAGGTGCTGTCCTTTGCGCCCTTGCACCTGATGAGGCTGGAGTTCAGACTGGACGAGACCACGTTCAGCCAGTACCTCAAGGAGATAGAGAAGGAGATACACTCGGAGCAACAAGCGTTCAACAGACACGAGGACGTGGAGGTTATACTGGCCAGGAACAAGGTGACACACTACGTCTTTTAACATTAAATGTATTTCAATCGGCTACTTCTTAATTTGGGGGGATAAAATTACCAGTTTTCTCGACCCAAGTAAAGTACACTTCGTTCGCCCTGCAAGGTAGCAGTCTAACCTCTTCGTATTACACTATGGCCCTGGAAGGTAGCAGTCTAACCTCTTCGTATTACACTATGGCCCTGCAAGGTAGCAGTCTAACCTCTTCGTATTACACTATGGCCCTGGAAGGTAGCAGTCTAACCTCTTCATATTACACTATGGCCCTGCGAGGTAGCAGTCTAACCTCTTCTTATTACACTATGGCCCTATCTGATAAGCTAAACCATAGTGGAAATGTGCGAGGTAAGCTTGCTACCATTTAGGGTAAACAGTATACACCCCCTTTTTTCTTTGTACACCGCATTTTACACCCGTTTTGGGCAATCCACGTAATTACAATAATTGGTTAAGAACGAGGAAGGTAGAATTTAGAGGAACTGTAGCAGAATTCGTATGAGGGGAGAGGGAGAAGCCATTTAGGTAAAATATCCTTGACACACCTGACTGGGATTGGAATCCTGGTCTGTTGCGAGTATGACGCCTTATACTGCGTCACCATTGAAGTGAGGCATATCATTATATAATAATTAGCCCTGGTCAGGGGTCTATCACTACTGGATCCACTGTTTGGTGTGTTTTACCATCCTCTTTCCAGGCGAATATGATGTATCTATGATGTTTGTGCAGGAGTTCTTCGTGGAGCGTGGCACACTCCCTGAGGCGGAGCGGTGCCTCGAGAGTATGGGCCAGATCGCCGCGAGCTACGCACAGTGGCAGCCCTCGGACAAGAATCTGCAAGGCGCCCACAACCGCGCGCTGGCGCAGTACCAGGCGGTCAACACCAAGATCTCCCAGCTGCAACAACAGCTGCAGATGATACCCGCACAGTGGAAGAATTACCAGGACAAGTGAGTGATTATACCCGCAGGGAACCGGGGTAGGCCCGAGTTTGTTGTAGGTCGGTTTTACCCTCCAGGGGTTAATTTCGCACGGGGAGACTTTGTGCTCTTTCTCTCTGGATGTGGGTTTTACCCCACTTTCAATGTTCATCAAATATCTTCTAGGAAAATCTATTTTCCTTTTTTTGAGGTATTTTGTTACATGTATTTGGATGAAAGTTCAGGAAAGGTGAGAAAACATATAACAGGAATGATTACAATATGGCCTTTAAAATGAAAATAATAATACATTTCACACCTTACATTGTTATTAGTGGACAAAAAGTTAATGATGCTACCTTTTCTCTACTTTCTTACAAATATGTTCCATCTTGCGTAATCTTTAATGGGACAACTTGGGTTTTTAAATGGCGAGCACTAGAAGATGGGAGGGGGAGTGAGGTAGAAACATACACTTGAGGGCATTGGCTTGCTAAGGATCCTCAGCATAGCCAAATAATGTATTATTGGTGAACTGTGGGGTTATCCCTTTCACAGTGATGAATTAACGGGTGGTTTCTGATCTAGATTGAAGTTGTGTGCTGATATAATCGGTCGGTTCATAAAGTGCACGTTAAATACTTAGGATAAAATAACTTTTCTCATACACACTCCACCGCACCCTTAAGTAGCCCATATCTACGGCTTTGAGCCCTGTTTACTCTGGGGGGGGGGGTTCAGTTTTATGCACACCCGAATGAACTGTGCTGTGCATGTTTATTCACGTGAGGATGTAGTTGACAAGGGGGGAGGAGAGGCGCCTTGAATTTATAAAATAATAGGGCCTAGTTTTCTCGCATGTCGTGTCCTTGGTACATCTCCTGGTTCTCTCCTCTTGCTTGCTTTGGTTGATTGATCTCTTCGTTGAAGGTTCGTCGAGATGGTGAAGTGGATGGACTCGGTGGACGAGAGCCTCAAGAGGATCTTGACGGAGGTCAACTCCTTGGAGGAGTTTGAGAAAGAGAGGGCAGTGTTCCAGGTAAATATACCAGGGGAGGTGCAGGACGGTGGTTTGAGGAATGCTGGCTGGTGAACATAGGGGACACGGGCCCAAAGTGACGCGCAAAATTGTTTTCTTGGCACGCGTCATTCACGGCTGTCCCAATCTAACTCGCTATATCATGATGCTATAGCAATAGTATAACCTACTTTGGTGGTCTCATAGTCTAATGTGTCACTCTTGCAATACACTCTATTTGTTGAATATTAAGAGAATGGTGTTATAAACCTAGTTAGATGTACAGAGTTTTTTTTAACCCAAAATGGTTTCCCATTTGCACATTTACTCTAAATTTTACCTTCCTCATCCCTACCGTGTAGATATGCGCACAGCTGAACAGGTTGTAAGATGTACTGGACAAAAACGCATTTATATACTATTATTACTATCGCATGATTTTACATGAGAATATTATATATAATAATAATAATAATAATACTTTATAAGCGTTGCCGAAATAGATATCTAAGAATGCAATGTTATATTTTGTTGCTCAAAATCCCAATGAAACCAGAATGATAGCTTTGAAAATTCTAGAAAAATGAAGTAGATACGCACTTTCTAAAAGGTTTCCCAGCCCTGGACTCGGGGACATATAACTACAGGAGCACAATGTTTGTGATTATAAAGTGAATCCTACGGAAACACCGGCTTAATTGATGTAAACAAGGGATTTTAGTTATACTATTTCTGCTAAATCAGAGTGTTTATTTTACTAAGACATTTTTTTTTAATATTTAAAAATCCTAACTATACATACTTAAAAACATTCGTTGGATCCATTTCTGGAGATTATTTGTATTGCGATACCAAAGCTACAACACTAAAAATCACACAAACACATTTTTAAGGGCAATCTTTCACTGTCACATACAACTTCTTCAGGTCAAGATAGAAGACTAATGCTATTGGTTGAACTGTCAAGGATGACTGTAAACAGCTGATTTTGTTTTACAGTTAGGATTGCACTGTATAGATGGCAGCACTTGGTTTGGATTTAACAGATAGAAAGAAAAACTAAACGGTTGTATTATATAATAGTGTAAATCATATTATTATTGTGACTTTCGAATGGTTAAAAACATAAATAAGTGTGCTGGTAGGAAGGAATGTTGAAGGTAAAATTGTTAAGAAATGTTTTATCACTACTCAGTTCTCCTTGTCTTAAGATATCATTTAAAATATATTACATTATTATGTTTGTGTTCAATGCTTTCTTGGGGACTATCAGCTTAGAGTGTTAATGGTAACTTTGTTGTGTTCTATTCTCTGCTAAGTAGCCCTGCTTCTTGTCGTTTCATCGTTCTGTTTCGTTATATACGTAGCTGTTTTGAATATTGCTTTGTGTTTGTGAATGTGTGACACCCTATTAAAGTAATATTTGGCTGCATCTTTTTAAAATTTGTGTTGCACAAGTTATTTTTAAAATAAACGAGTCTTAATCTCTTTAAGAGAAAATATTCGCACAGATGCAAATTAGATGGCACCGCTTACAGTAACATTGAAGCATAAATTATAAAGGAAGTTGAATAAATTCATATACCTATCCAAACTAAAGTATTTTCTCACAACTCGTTGCAAAAAGTGATATCTTTATCCTAAAAGGTGTCTAACCTTGACAGACTTCACTATGGCTCTTATAAGTTACACCATAGTGGAACCATCCGAGGTAAGCCTGCTTCACACAGGTTAAATTATTATTATTAGCACCGCGTCTTACTACCCGTTCGGGTTATACGCACTTACGCTAATGTGTAATGGTAGGGTGATTGTGAGATGAAATGAAGGACCTACAGTTTAACGTGGGATCCGAACCACGGTGGAGGCCTGGCATTCCCCACATTCACAAGATGTCTTGTCAGAGGTGAAGGAAGGGTTTGGTAATCAGATAAATCTTTGCCGGGACCGAGGATTGAACCACGGCCGCCAGCACAGAAGTCTGACACCTTACTCCTAAACCGCCAGGTCACCCACAGGTTAAAGAAAGGGCACATGTTCATAACAAAATATTTTAATTTCACTCTTTCTTGTGTACATTAGAACATCCAAATGTATATTTTCCTGTTGTTTTCTTAAGCACCTCGTCTTATTACCGATAAGGGGTTATGTAATAACTACATTAATATGTTAAGAGATTAATAAGGTTTAACTTAGAGGAAGGGCAGCCGAATTTACATGGAGGGAGGGTGGAAAACCTGTTTAAGAAAAAAATCACCCTCAGTGCACCCGACCGGGATCGAAGCCTGGTATTACTTTATTCGACAGTCTAGTCTATTGCGAGAGAAGCACCTTAGAGCGTGCGGTCGTCAAAGCGGGTATTATTTTCTTGTCGGATCCAAACACGTTGATCAACCTAATTTGTGAGTCCAATGTCATCATTTCCCCACTATTCGTTGAGTGAAAGTAATTCATTCCTAAGTTTTATCTTGAAAAGGTAACCCAGAAATTGACACACATACATGTGCAAGGTTCTAATGAAAGAATTTCTGAAAAAGAGAGTTTTATATTACCAAACAAAATTAAAAAATAAAAATTATTAAGTATTCAACTAAATATTTAAACATTTTTTTAAATAAGAACCTTAAAAACGGGTGTCTCAATCTATTTCTGTCAAGGGGACAGGGAAGGTTATTCAATATTTAGTGTCGAAAGCTATAAAAATATGCATATAATAATTTTGCTATAAAATATTCAAGTTTGGATTCAGATTTTGGGATGTATCATATATTCGATAGAACTTTGCTCCGAAGTGAAAAATGGAACTTTTCATTTCTCTATAAGGGTCTTAGGAAATAATAACTATAAAAATGCACGCTTTTAACACATTTTATTCAATAATTTCTTTCCACTCATTTTATTCAATGCTGTATATTACTAACTGTCCTCTGTGTGCGGGGGCCACATTTACTCAAAGTGGGGCATGTCCCCACTAATATCTAAGCCTCTGACCAATATTTCTCTCTAGGATGATACACGGTTTAATAACTTCAAACTGTCTTGAGGTTATCAAGTGAACTTGTGTGAGCAGGGGACGGGTGTTTGTGTTTCAGAGCATCTGCCGCGAAGTGGAGATGAAGCGCGAGGACATGAAGTGGTTGGTACAGACTCTGGACTCTCTGGCGTCCCACGCCTCCGAGGAGGAGTCTGTCGCGGAGCAAGGGAAGCTGGAGAAGCTGATTGTCCGCTACAAGAACCTGATTCCGACCATCGAGCTCACCATGACAAGGACTGACGTTCACTACAAGTGCTATACGTACCGGAGGGAGGTCAGGGAGGTGAGTTGCTGGGAGAGTTACTTTGATTATGGCTCCAGGCAGGCGAGTCGCTGGGAGAGTTACTTTGATTATGGCTCCAGGCAGTTGAGNGATATGTGGACCAAGTACTCTCTTACTTACCTGGATATGTGGACCAAGTACTCTCTTACTTACCTGGATATGTGGACCAAGTACTCTCTTACTTACCTGGATATGTGGACCAAGTACTCTCTTACTTACCTGGATATGTGGACCAAGTACTCTCTTACTTACCTGGATATGTGGACCAAGTACTCTCTTACTTACCTGGATATGTGGACCAAGTACTCTCTTACTTACCTGGATATGTGGACCAAGTACTCTCTTACTTACCTGGATATGTGGACCAAGTACTCTCTTACTTACCTGGATATGTGGACCAAGTACTCTCTTACTTACCTGGATATGTGGACCAAGTACTCTCTTACTTACCTGGATATGTGGACCAAGTACTCTCTTACTTACCTGGATATGTGGACCAAGTACTCTCTTACTTACCTGGATATGTGGACCAAGTACTCTCTTACTTACCTGGATATGTGGACCAAGTACTCTCTTACTTACCTGGATATGTGGACCAAGTACTCTCTTACTTACCTGGATATGTGGACCAAGTACTCTCTTACTTACCTGGATATGTGGACCAAGTACTCTCTTACTTACCTGGATATGTGGACCAAGTACTCTCTTACTTACCTGGATATGTGGACCAAGTACTCTCTTACTTACCTGGATATGTGGACCAAGTACTCTCTTACTTACCTGGATATGTGGACCAAGTACTCTCTTACTTACCTGGATATGTGGACCAAGTACTCTCTTACTTACCTGGATATGTGGACCAAGTACTCTCTTACTTACCTGGATATGTGGACCAAGTACTCTCTTACTTACCTGGATATGTGGACCAAGTACTCTCTTACTTACCTGGATATGTGGACCAAGTACTCTCTTACTTACCTGGATATGTGGACCAAGTACTCTCTTACTTACCTGGATATGTGGACCAAGTACTCTCTTACTTACCTGGATATGTGGACCAAGTACTCTCTTACTTACCTGGATATGTGGACCAAGTACTCTCTTACTTACCTGGATATGTGGACCAAGTACTCTCTTACTTACCTGGATATGTGGACCAAGTACTCTCTTACTTACCTGGATATGTGGACCAAGTACTCTCTTACTTACCTGGATATGTGGACCAAGTACTCTCTTACTTACCTGGATATGTGGACCAAGTACTCTCTTACTTACCTGGATATGTGGACCAAGTACTCTCTTACTTACCTGGATATGTGGACCAAGTACTCTCTTACTTACCTGGATATGTGGACCAAGTACTCTCTTACTTACCTGGATATGTGGACCAAGTACTCTCTTACTTACCTGGATATGTGGACCAAGTACTCTCTTACTTACCTGGATATGTGGACCAAGTACTCTCTTACTTACCTGGATATGTGGACCAAGTACTCTCTTACTTACCTGGATATGTGGACCAAGTACTCTCTTACTTACCTGGATATGTGGACCAAGTACTCTCTTACTTACCTGGATATGTGGACCAAGTACTCTCTTACTTACCTGGATATGTGGACCAAGTACTCTCTTACTTACCTGGATATGTGGACCAAGTACTCTCTTACTTACCTGGATATGTGGACCAAGTACTCTCTTACTTACCTGGATATGTGGACCAAGTACTCTCTTACTTACCTGGATATGTGGACCAAGTACTCTCTTACTTACCTGGATATGTGGACCAAGTACTCTCTTACTTACCTGGATATGTGGACCAAGTACTCTCTTACTTACCTGGATATGTGGACCAAGTACTCTCTTACTTACCTGGATATGTGGACCAAGTACTCTCTTACTTACCTGGATATGTGGACCAAGTACTCTCTTACTTACCTGGATATGTGGACCAAGTACTCTCTTACTTACCTGGATATGTGGACCAAGTACTCTCTTACTTACCTGGATATGTGGACCAAGTACTCTCTTACTTACCTGGATATGTGGACCAAGTACTCTCTTACTTACCTGGATATGTGGACCAAGTACTCTCTTACTTACCTGGATATGTGGACCAAGTACTCTCTTACTTACCTGGATATGTGGACCAAGTACTCTCTTACTTACCTGGATATGTGGACCAAGTACTCTCTTACTTACCTGGATATGTGGACCAAGTACTTACCTTGCTAAGTGGGGAAAGTGTCCTCAAATTACACCAGTTGGGACTTCCCATTAGTAGAAGACTGTGGACACTACAGATGTTTTGCTGGACATTATCTTGTTTCAAACAACTCCACTATTGATACAATTAAAATAGGTCAAGCAGATCACAAGGTGTGATTCGGACGTTAGATTTGGGATTTGTAAGTAAGAATCAGATTTTGATTTGATATTAGGGCTTTGTAAATAAAATGTAGATTTGGATTAGAAATTTGGGATTGGCAATAAATATAGTGATTCAAGACGGATAGATTGGCCCCACCTCTAGTGTTTTTACAAATCTCCGGATGATGCACCCCAGGGAGACTTGCCAGGTTTCGAAGCGGGTCTGTTAACATCTCTGGTTGTTTGCACGCAGGCACCCAGAAGGTGTGGAGCAGCTACACGGACCAGAAGAACGAGATCCTCAAACTCCTGGAGCAGGCCGAGGAAGAGTTGAGGAAGGTGTCTCCGGGACAGCACGACAGCCGTCACCTGGCGGAGGAGCTCCAGGCCAAGCAGGACATGAGTGTGGCACTTAGGAAGGCCACCGAGGAGATGCTGAGGAAACTCAGGGACCTGAGTTCGAACCTCGGCTCGCTCACCGCTCCAGAGAGGAAACCACTTCTACAGAAGGAGGTGAGGGAGTGAGTGAGCAGGGACGGCAGAGGGAGGGTTCAGGGGACCGCCCCAAACTGCCTCGTCCTCATCATACAAATTGACATGGACATTGAAGAGGTGTTTTCTTGGGGACACCGACAGGCTCTTTAGTTTAGATAATAGTAGTTTACAATTAAATTGCCATGTGTTAGGGGCGCCACTGCCTTCAGAGTACCGTGATATTTAAAGGGGTCCAACTTTATTTTCGGAAGATCCCACGCTTATTTTGTCCGAGCCTTCCTACCCCTTCCCCCAAAATGTTCCTACGCCCCTATTTATTGGCATTCATCTGAAGAGATGTGGGCAGTCATCCCTAGTACAGTCTGTTGGGCTAATTGGTGTATTGGGCTACCAAAGGTATATTGGTCCTAACTAACTTTATGGGACTGTACTACTCCCCTATCATATCATTATCTATTTCAATTGTGCATCACCTTAAAAAGGGCAAGTTTCTTACCGAGTGTGAAGGAACATTTGCTAAAAGAGTCCCGTCCCACTGAAAATCCAGTCGCAACTGTGGTGGTTTGCCCCAGGCCCCCGCTTCTGGGGGCCACTATCCGCCCAAATGTCTCTATTTTAGTTTTTCAAACACGTCTCTTTTAAAGGTGGTAAGGATTGAAAATATAAGAATGTTGCACGATAATTGATTTTCTAATGTACATATTTTAAATATTATATTAATAAAAATTAATAACATACATAAATTAAGCTAATTATTTTTTATACAAAGGGTTTGCACAGAATTCCATCGCCTCGAGGCCCCCTGAATCCTCTGTCTATATGTTACCTACAAGAAGTTCCATTGTCCATTTCATGACAGGTGACGGAGATAGAGCGTCGGCTCCACATCACGCTCGAGACGGTCCAGGAGCGTGTGGTGTACCTGGAGCTGTTCAACGCCCGGTGGACCAGGTTCCAGTCCAGACTGGGTGAACTACAGGACTGGACCCAGCACAGTGCCCCGGGGCTACTGGAACAGGTGCAAGCCGCGGATCTGACCCCCGAGGAGAGGGTCAAGAGGTCGCAGGTCCTTCAGGGGCAACTGGCGGAGAAGGTCGCGGTGCTGGATGTGCTTAGTCAGGAGGCCCGAGGATTGGTTCAAGGTCAGGAGTTTAAGGATTCGCTTATTACTCCCTTGTGTTGACAGTCGAGCTACTGAACAAGACCCGCTTCGGTGGCCGCATGGTCTAAGGCGCTACTCTCGCAGTAGACTAGACTGCCGATGTTGGGGAGATTAGGGTTCTAATCCCGGTCGGGTGTACTGAGGATGGTTTTACTGAATGGTTTCTCACTCTTACCTCCATGAAAATGTGGGTACAATTCAATCTTACTCATTCTTAACAGATTAGCCTAATTAGTACAGCTGCCTACGACCTGAACAGGTAGTGAGATGTGGTGACAAAAAATAAAATACTTAATAGATTCCTGTCAAAGAGAGGGGTGTTTGGGGGGGGGGGAGCTCAACACCCCCCCCCTCCCCATCCCCTCAAAAGCACTATTTAACATGTGTGTTTGACTTACATTCCACCTCAATCTCCGAGCTAGTAACTCATTTGTGTCTAATAAAACTCAATAGCACCTACAACCTCCTATAATATAAATATAGAAAAATGACACCCTGACATGGATTTGAACCCTGTTCATCCGGCTGTACATGCCGACCTTCTTGTGTGAGCCTAGCTGAGTGTTTATTCCTGCGCAGATGACGCCGACAACGTGGAAGCGGAACAGTTGAGGATGGAGGTGGAGGGACTGCGCAGCTCAGTGCTGGGCCTAAACCACGCCGTGGACAACCAGCTCTCGTCCGTGGGCCGCGACCTTGTGAACTGGCAGGAATACAAGAGTGGGCTGCAAGAGATCAAGCCGTGGGTGGAACAAGCAGAGGTCAAGGTCACGATGGGCATGCCCAAACCCGTGTCTCTTCAAGAGGCGCAGCAGCTGCTGGATTCTGCCAGGGTTAGTCCTTGAACTGCGAGGGATGGATAAAGGGGGGTGTACGGTGATCCTGGGTGTATCATAACCTGACCTACTTGTCGGCCTGTTCCGTAGGATTTCGAGCAGCAGTGTGAAGGTCAGTTGACCAAGCTCCAGGGCGTGGCGGCGTTGGGCCAACAGATCACCTGCCGCACCAACGCTGCCGACGAGGTGGATGCGGTTCACTCGCGGTGGACCGCGGTCCACGACCAGGCCCTGCAGTGGGGGACCCGCTTGGAGAAGTTGGTGGGGACCTGGCAGGAGTTTGACGGTCAGGCGCGTGGGATTGACGAATGGCTCCAGAAAGGCCAAAGGGCTGTAGAGGAGACGCCGGTCCATATCAACGCAACGAATGTCTCCAAACTTGAGAAGGAGATGGCTAGACTCAAGGTGGGTGACATATCCAGGCACAGTTTTATTGTAAGTATTATGGTAGAAAATACAATTGTATTATATTATATTTGGAAGAAGGTACAGGAAAGGTGGATAGAAACACATAAAAGGGAGACAAAACACAATATGGCCTTTACAATGAAAAGAAGAACACAATTTACACTTTACACTGCTGCCAATGGACAAGGAGGTAATGGTTGCCTCTTAAAGAAAATTGATCGTCACCGCCCAATCCCCCGACCTAGGTTTCATTCTATCGGAACTCATCAGGGAGGAGTGTGAAACGCGCAACGCAACTTCTTAAAAGAGAAAACCAAAAAAACAAAAGGGGAGAAAAAGGAAAATGGTAAAGAAAGTTAGAACACATAGATAGGAACATGTAAAAGGTAAAAACATAAAGGACAAACGCAGGAAAAGGACATTGGATGGTAGAAAATACAACATATTTTGTTTTACATACATTGATAACATTTCACTATTTTATAGCAGTATGTGAAGGTAACGTTTTAAATGCGAGCTGAAGCTTTAAAACATGCAAATATAAGTTGAAGATAACGTTTCTGCTATTGTCATGTGACACTACTTGGTAGTGGATCTGGAACGGCATCAAACTCGGCCTCGTGAGGACAAAAGAGGAGCTACTTGAATACAGAATTAACGTGACTCTGGTCTAGAAAACTGAGATTAACGGCTGGAGGGTTCGTTGTGTTGACCACATAACACCCTCTATTCGCATATGTAAGCACCAACACCGCAAACGGCGGAGACCGCTCTGTTGCTATCGCTTGAACTTGGGCTTGAGCCATAGTTTTTTTTTTATATAGGTGTCATTTAATCACTAGCCGATGTTAAATACTGTTTAGAAGTTGTTGTAAGAATGATTATATGTTGCAGAAATATGTTATATTTAGTGAGACATTTCAAATATGTTAATAATATATTGGTGACCTGGTGGTCTAGGGGGTAAGGTGTCGGACTTCTGTGTTGGGGTCTGGGGTTCAATTCTCGGTCCCGGCACAGATTTATCTGATTACCAAACCCTTCCTTCACCTCTGACAAGACATCTTGTGAATGTGTGGAATTCCAGGCCTCCACCGTGGTTCGGATCCCACGTTAAACTGTAGGTCCTCCATTTCATCTCACAATCACCCTACCATTACACATTAGCGTAAGCGCGTATAACCCGAGCGGGTAGTAAGACGCGGTGCTAATAATAATATATTGGGTTTTTATTTTTCCTTTGAAATGTATCAAAGTTGCAAAGATAATTGAGGTTGTCGAAAATGAAGAAAAGGAGATTTGTCCTTCAACTCCAACATTTTGAAGCTTTGCACGGCCTCTAATTGTTATTGTAGCATTCACATATGTTCATATGTTCATAGAACATCCCAATCAGCCACCCGACTACCTCTAACTCCCTTCAAATTGCTTTTATAGGCGATCAACAAGGAAGTGTCGGAGAAGCAGGGGCAGTTGGCCACCCTGACTACGGTCTCGGACAATATCTCCCAGGGTCTGGCCCTCGAGGGCGCCTCAGCAATCAAAGGTCAGGTGGCCGAGATGAAGGCCAAGGCGAACAGACTGGCCGAGAGTGTCCGAGGAAAGATCAACAACGTATCAGATACCATCCTTGCCAGGTGAGGAACATGGTGTATCTCTCATGCGAGCTTCTTGCTTCACCGCTTCGTCCTTTTAGACCTGCTTCGATGGCCGCATGCTCTGACGCGTCACTCTTACAATATTTTATTAGACACACTCATCTCTGTGGCATAACAAGGGCATTTGATGCCCGGAGTGCGTCCCAATTTGGGCACCTCCCTTCTCAGATAGAAATCAAATTCTTATAAGGTGCTTAATAGGAGCTTAGAATATAACACCTTCACTCAGTCGATAGTGTGTACGCTGAGGGAAGGATCCCGGGTTCGATTCCTATCATTAATAAAATATGGGTTTATCTTTCACATTGATACATTAATGGCTGGGGACTGTATGTGGTGCCTGTCCTAGTCTTAAGTTAGATTATAGGGTATATGAAGCTATGACAGGCCTAGCAAGCCAGAGCGGAAGATATATGGCTTGGATAATTGAATTTTAAAAAAAATCTAAGTTTCGGTGCAACTGACAGATGTTTGTCATTTCTATTACCTCATAAACAATAAAGAGAACACTTTTTTAATAAATTAATTATATTTATACAACCTCGTCAGTGGATGCAGTAAACTAGTCTACCGATGACGGTTAGATCGAGGTTCGAATCTCGGTCGGGTGAACTGAGGGTGGTTTTTACAAACTGGTTTTCCACTCTCCCTCCACGCAAATTAGGGTACAATTCCTTTTAATATAACCTTTCTAATCCCTAAAACACATTAGCGTGTAACCCAAACGGGTAGTAATATGAGCTTCTCTCTCTCTTATATATATATATATATATATATATAAATACACACATATACATACACACACACACACAAAAGTCAATATAATTCCTTTTTGCTTTAAATGGTTATATCAAGTTGTAATAATACTCTTTTGAACCCCTCTCATATATTTAAAAAGTCATGGATGAAGTGTATTTTTTTAAAGAACTGTTTTTAAATTTTCTTTTTAATACTTCGTCCATGGATGATCAGGCGTTTTCAGAATTTATTTCAATATAATATGTTTCAAAACTTTCTTTCTTTAAAAATCACACTTAGCTCTATTTGAAAATCAGGTTAATGAGTTGGCAGTCTTTATCCCAATAGGAAGCTAGCCTTCACAACATCAGGTTGCCAGGAGTTCTCCTATTAGTTAGTTTTAACACTGGTGACAAGGGGTCTAAGAAGCAAGGGGAAGGTCATATATAAGCAGCTTGTGCCTATAGTAATCCACAGAACATAGTAATATAGAGAAAATATCAGTCTGTAACAGCACTAGCTCCGGGTCTCCGCTTCAGTTCGTAAATGAACAAAAAACGGTATCATTGTAATATTAAATTTACATTATTGAAAGTGCAATTAATAAAATAAATAATGTACAACATTAAATCTCTACTAATTTAAACAATAAACCAATAAGTAATCTCACAGTGAGAAACACATAAAATCAGATCGTCACAGCCGTGTGATACCAAGTGCGCAGTAGGACATGCATGTGTCGTCATCATCATCATCATCATCATCATCATCATCATCATAAAAACCGGTATCGTTATAAAGTCAAAGTATTCGTAGTTATTGTATTAAAGATACTTTTTTTTTTAAGTTTTACGAATCTCGAATCTCTTAAATACCTTATCATTTGAGGAATTTGGGAGTCCCATCACTAACGATTATTACATCTTCAGTTTTTTTTCATTTATCTCCCAGGCCGTAAAGACCCGGAACATAAGTCTCGATAGAACCTCACTTGAAATATTGCTAAACACTCATACTTGCATGTTGCCTACTTTCAGGCAAGATTTCCACACGAGGATGTCAAACTTTGATGCCTGGACTGACCAGCTGGGCGCAAACATCGGCGAGGTGGAGGAGGTCCGTCTCGACCGGGTGGACTCGGCGCTCCAGTCCGTGCACGGCTTCTTGCAAGAGCACTCGGACCAGCAGGCCGTGTTCAACTCCATCTATGATGAGGTCAAGAAACTGCTCAACTTCAGCACGCCAGAGGAGGCCGCCAGTCTCAACACCGCATACTCTGTCCTCGTCGCCAAGTACCAGGTACGACAACACGACAAATGGAATATGATTACTAATTCGAATCGAATATGAATTTAATGTTTTAAAATAAAAACAGTTTGCTTCGAATTCAAATCAAATATTTCATTATAAATATTTCATATCAAATATTGGTCTAAACTATATCTCTAATTTAGTCTAACTACCAATTAAAGTCAATAAACTGTCTAAATAATATGATATTCGCAATTTTATATGATCAAGTCAAATGAAGGATCTAGCTTAGATTTAAAAAGAAGTTAAATTATTCTATTGTTTGAATATAAGATTCGAATTTCAAATTAAATTCCATCGAATATGAATCTGAAATTTGGAATCCAATACAAACCTTAAGGCAGAGTCTATGATGGACGTGCGGAAATCATCGGCTACTAATATATGATTTCTTTTATTAATATCAGAGATATCAGATAACGCAGCCACCTTCGACTCGGAGTTGGCTTCATGCTGCCACTTGTACAGCCGAGTCGAAGGTGGCTGCGTTATTTGATAACTCTGGTCTTAATAAAAGAAATCATATATTAGTAGCCGGTGATTTCCGCACGTCCATCATAGACCCTGCCTTAAAATATGAGTGAAGAATGACCCTGGGCATGGCACGATTCCTGGATAGCTCAGTGGTTAGAGCATTGGCGGACTAAGTTAAAGGTCCCTGGTTCGATTCCCGTGTCCAGGTGTCATTTTTCAATTTTCAGAACATTATATCTTGATGGAGAATTCCTCAATAAAGAGCACAAATAATAGCTTCGGCTATTTGATTCCTTGTATTATACTTTATTCCTCTATCTTTAACTCTACTTACGTTACGTACTGTCACAGGATCTAGAGGACAATCTTCAGGAGAAGAAGAGCGCGCTGGAGAAGTGGTCGGAGCTGCTGGGCTGGTACGGAGAAACTGCCGAACAACTCAACCATGTGCAGTTCCAGGTGGAGAGTCAAAAGTCCCGACCAGAGGACTTGGAGAGGTGGGTTGGCCGGGGTTACAACAAAATAACACCATCACCTTAGCTTACTGTGTACAATTACTTTTGTTTCATATTCCTATCTAAGTGTCCATTTTTCTTTCCTTTTGTGTTTTTTGGTTTCTTCTTTTAAAAAAGTTGCGTTACACATTTCAAACTCCCTCTTTGATGAGTTTTGATATAATTAAACATAGGTCGGGGGATTGGGTGGTAATGGTTGATTTTCTTAAAGAAGCAGCCATTACCTCCTATCCAGTTGCAGCAGTGTAAAGTGTGAACTGTGTTATTTTCATTGTAAAAGCCATATTTTCCCCTTTAGTATTTTCCTATCCACCTTTCCTGTACCTTCTTACAAATATAATACAATTGCCTCACAAAGAGAATAAGTTTCCTTAAAAATATACATTTGAAGATGGTAAATTTTAGTCTTACTTTCTCCCAGATTTGCCGAAGAGTTGGCTGCCATAGCGTTGAAGCAAGCAACATGGTCGGAGGCAGCTCCGATCATCGACGGGGCGAGTCAGCAGAGCGGAACTAAGATCCTAGACAAGGCAACGGGGAAGCGCGTCACAGCTGTCTCCCTGGTGGACGATATCAAGACAAGGGTTGGAGCACTCCAGAAAGGACTGACCAACAAGAGAGCGCTCCTGCATAAGGTGAGGATTGGCTGTCCCCACGACAAGTGTGTCTTCAAACTGAGTCGCTAGGGCTTGAAGCAAGATGCTAGGGTCTGAGCTGAGACGCTAGGGCTTGAGGCAAGATGCTAGGGTCAGAGCCGAGACGCTAGGGCTTGAGGCAAGATGATAGGGTCTGAGCCGAGATGCTAGGGATTGAGGCAAGATGCTAGGGTATGACCCGAGACGCTAGGGCTTGAGGCAAGATGCTAGGGTCAGAGCCGAGACGCTAGGGCTTGAGGCAAGATGCTAGGGTCTGAGCCGAGACGCTAGGGCTTGAGGCAAGATGCT
>CABFOV010005929.1:18572-36205 GCA_902141375.1 Timema poppense | reverse complement strand
GGGGGGGGGGGGGTAGGTCTAGTCTTCACCAAGTGAAAAATGGTGCAGAGGGGTCGTGGGGTGTCGGGTGCTGAGTGCTTGCTTGCTACGATAGCAACGCTCCATTACCTTCGTTTACAACGCTTCAAAATACCCCCGTAGTATCACTACAACATACAAGGCGAGATTGAAGAGGGGGAGTTGAGGGACCTTGGCGAAAACGTCCTTCGACAAACACTTCCCGAAATTGGCCCGATAGCGCTCTTTACGGCGAGAAATTGCAGTACGGCTTTTTTTTACGATTGCAACAGATAAAGTCATTGCTTAGTCGAGTTTGAGTTTAGTGTATCATCATTTCGTGATGTATCGGGTTTAACTATTTTCTATTAACCTTCCCTCTCATTTTAATAATATATTTAAAAACAGTTCAACACTTTAGCTCAGTCATTAAAGTGTCTGTTTATTGATCTAAGCATCCCCTGTTCAATTCCTGGCATGGGCGAAAAAGTATCATTGGTGAAATGTTAGTTTCCTCTTTTACGGTGATAACTTAACGGTCAGAGATTGAATGTTGTGTCTGTTTTAGATTTAAGCTAGTTTTAAGTCGTGTTTTGATATAATCAGTCTGTTTATAATATTCAGCTTAAATGCTACAAATCAGTTAAATGAAAAAATAATATTTTACGTACATACCTAATCACGCCGTTCCCTTACAGGGTAGGCAAGAAATTGTACATATAGATTAAAAAAATCTTCGTACTTAATCCATCCTCACTAACTTATTCCAAGTAGTATAGTATAGTACATCGCAATTTTTTTTAATGTAGAGTATGTAATAACATGAAATTATGTTTTAGAGCGTTTGTGTAAAATACAAATATATATATATATTTTCATTAAAAATTCAAAGTTCTATTTAATAAGATTTATTATAATAAATACGATTTAAAGATGTCCGTGTGTGACCGTCATTTATTACAGTCTGACCCGTTCTTCGCACGGATAATCAACATCAAAACTAAACCAAATTAGAACGTTTATCAACCGGCTGCCCACTTTGATAGTTCCTCGTTGTAAAATCATGAGATAATTATAGTAATGACAAACCTATAATGGTAATTAATAAACGAAATGTTTGAGACAAAATATTACCTTGTTCACAAACTATGTGCACAAAAAAACGCACTCAATAAACAACTCAATCTTCTTTTATAAATATTGTGGGGTGGTTCTTTTACCAACATGGCAAGTTTAGTATTTTCTTCCATACCAAAAATAAGGTTTTAAAATAATTTTGGAAATATTTTAAGCTGTTCTTCCCCTCCTTCCCCTTTTTCCAATTTAAAAATAGCCATTTTGAAATTTATTTGACTATCTTATATGGTTTATTTACATGCTGGCCCAATCTAAATTTTTTTAAACATCAAACAGTAGGGTTCTATATTAGTTGTATAAATTTATCTTTCATTTCCTAAGCTTCAATTTTGAAAGTATATATGTTCAGACACCATTAGGCTCTACGGGAATATCTATTGACTTCCATTTTATATCACACCAAAAGTATTTTTTATATTATATTTAGGAATCTTGAGGGGAACCCCTTCCCACATTCCTTACCTTTCCCTTTTCCTAAAGTACCAATTACAAAATGAACATTTTCAGCCATTAGTATTTATTTGGGAGTGGTCATTTTACCTGCCTGCCAAATTTAACGTTTGAAAAACATTGGGAAGTACTTATTTACTATTAGTTTTTGAAATTATGAATCTCTCCACCCCCTTCACTCCTAGAAATTTCAAATTTAAGATTTATTTGGTTGTCTAGAGTTCTCTCTTCCTGTGTGCCACATTTAATTTTCTACCTCTTATAAAACGTTTTTTTTAAATCATAAGCTTCTCATTTCTCGAAGATCCACTTTGAAACTGTCAAATTTTAGATTTGTCTAGTTATATAGGGAAATCCAGTTACCTTCCTACCAAGCAAAATGTTAAGTTTACAGGCCCAGGTTTTAGTGAAATACGGTGATGATAAGTCAGTGAGTGTGTTTGCCTTGTATTTATGTATAGATATATTTAAAGTGTGTGGCGATATTTCAAACATATTATTCGCTGTGTGATGAGAGCCAAAGTGTAAATAAACACTGGCATAATAATTAATATTCGCCGCGCACATTATATGACTCCCAGCACAGTCATGTACGTAACATAGTATATAACCGTAATTTCAGGGGCTACCATACTTGCGGCTTACAAGGTACTATATAGCATTTTGTTAGAAGGAATTTAAAGAAATTACATGTTATTTTGCTGTCAACGTTTATTTATAACATTTTACTTTATTACTAAAATAATTTTATAAGGTTTATATTATCTCTCAAAAGTGAGAGTTGAGGACCTCAAAACTTGAAGTATTGATATATGAAACATTTTTAGTAACTGTTATCAATCACTTTCAAAAATGTTCTTTCTTAAAATAAAAATTGGATTGTACATTTAAAATGAAAGTAAAAGAACAGTAGTTTTAAATTTAGTTAGTTTAGCATCTTAGTAGGCTAAAAGGGAGCTCCAAATTTTCTTCCCCAACCAAGTTAATAATACATTTCGACCTCACAGGTATTTGAACTAAAGAATATCAAAATCTGTTTTACTAATCCTTAATTTTAGTTTAATGCCACACGCAAACGAACTAATTTGTTTAATAGATACTTTAGCTACGGATAAAAATAATAGGGATAAGAAATTATGTCTAAGTGCAAAATGTATTGAATAATTTCTTCTTACTTATAATTTTGTGTTTGTTAGGCATTCTCTGGTTTAACGTTTATGCGATCATATTAATCGTGGACTAGAAGGAGCTGACATATTATTAAAGACAAAATTTAAAATTTTATGGTTAATCAGCTTAAGCTGTGGAGAAGTGAAATAATACAAATATACAGAGGCCTAATATTTCAGAATAGGTTGCACATACAATTTACACTTTCACAAAAATATCATTTAAGTGTCCCAATACGTTCTCTATACTTCGTATATACACATACACACACGCGAAGAAGAGAGAACACCTTCGGATTGAATATAGGCTTACCCATATAAATCATATTTATAAATATTTAATTATTTAAAATAAAGTATTTAACCCAAAAGTTAGTCTTGATATGCTCATCCATCCGGAACAGTGAGTGCAATCAGCCCTTCGGCCGGTTAATGAGGCCCGGTTAATGAGGCTTGTTCACTTAATCTGGAAGAAATAACACATACTAGGGAAACCGACAAGTGCATTATCTTATCGTTTCTTTCCACACACGCAAAAAAAAAAAGTCTATGAGCAAACGAGAAAGTACAAGTGCATTATCTTATCGTTTCTTTCCACACACGCAAAAAAAAAAAAGTCTATGAGCAAACGAGAAAGGGTCTACACATTTTGTTGAAAAATTATCTCAAATATCTTCCAGGGATCAGTTCCCACGATCAAAATATAACAGACAGCTTTACTTCCCCTCCTAAGGAAGTTATGCTATAGCTTTTCATCGATCGGTAAAAATCCGCCGATCTTGGCTGTGTTTGAACTCGTGAACACCGGATTCTTAGGCAAGAAGTTTACCCCAGGACCACCGATCACTTCGTATATTTATTGTTAAGATAAAATAAATATTCGGGACATTTGGAAGGTTTAAAATAGCTCAAAATAATTTTAGTCCGGGTAAATCGTGCTACCCTTACATTACAAGCATTCAAGCCAGTACTGCGCTTAGGGGTCCCGGGTTCGATGCCCAGCTGGTACCAACACACGCTACCGACTTAGCTAAGGTGTCGGACATTACTCTCTAATCACACTGTTTGCTCATGCACAATATTGATTAAAGTTTAAAACCCACATTTATTGTTCACTATTTTAGAGAAACGTAGCTAATCCCGTATCGCTAGGCACACAGTTTTCTGACAAGTGGAAGGTCGGGGCTTGAATTACGGAAGATTGTAGGCCTTTTGAGCCGATTATCATTAAACGTTCTACTTATTATTATTATTATTATTATTATTAGCGCCGCGTCTTACTACCCGTTCGGGTTATACGCACTTACGCTAATGTGTAATGGTAGGGTGATTGTAAGATGAAATGGAGGACCTACAGTTTAACGTGGAATCCGAACCACGGTGGAGGCCTGTCATTCCCCACATTCACGAGATGTCTTGTCAGAGGTGAAGGAAGGGTTTGGTAATCAGATAAATCTATGTCGGGACCGAGGATTGAACCCCGGCCGCCAGCACAGAAGTCTGACACCTTACCCCAAGACCGCCAGGTCACCTTCTACTTATTGCCCTACGCGTAGATCTGGGTGCATTTGCTCTAAACCTTATCTTTCTCATACCTATTGTGTTAGCGTAAATATAACTAGCCTCTTGGCCTAGTGGTCTTGTAGCTATTGATCTAGAGGTACCGGGTTCGATTCCCGATAGTACCATGTGTATTATTCCCGAAAGTAGAACTGTTCCTGTGGTCATCATGGTCTGGTAAATTAGGCTTAAGTTAGGTTTAAGATCACTAATAACTCCACACCTTTATAATCACTATCATCACATCCTCTCAATGCAGCTATGAGGTATATCCTGAATAACGTTATATTCCCACAGAGCGGTTAAAAGTCTACATACACGGCGACCGAACTAGAAACTGCATCTATAAAGATCAAATATGCCATACAAAAAAAAAAGCCACTATCCCTGACGAGTAAATGGCAGTAGTATTTCAAAATAAACGACTTCAGACCTTCAACAAGTGTTTTTTGTATTAATGAAAGAGAACTTAACTTAAAGATTTATCATCATAATACGGCGCATTTAAGAAATTATCATTCATTGATAGGATATAAGTACCTTGCCTTTAATTAGTAGTTTGGATTGACCCTATCTAGCTTAACCTAGGACAATTTAATTAATACATTCAGTCATTCCCACTTTAATCTAACCAAACCTAAACTAATTTGTCTTTGCGTAATTCAATCTAACAAAACCTTTTTTTTTTGTATGTTTAGCACCGCGTTTTACTACCTGTTCAGGTTATACGCCTATGCACTAGTTACGCTAATGGGTTAGGGATTAGAAAGATTTAATTGAGAGGAAGTGCACCCTAATTTGCGTGGAGGGAAAGTGGAAACCATTTAGGATAAACCGCCCTCAGTGCACCCGACCTGGGTCGATCCCCGAGCTCCCCGTCTTCGGCAGTCTAGTCCAACACGAGAGTAGCGCGTTAGATCACGTGGCCAACGAAGCGGGTAACACCAAATATATTGGTGCACCGCGTCTTACTACTCGTACGGGCTATACGTTTATTTACAACCATCGGGTAGTAAAGGGAGAGGTAGGGTTTGGAGTAAATGTAGGCCTACCTGCATTTTCGTAAACGGCGAGTTTTTTTTAAAGGAAAAAACATCCTTAGTACAATCGACAGGGATTCAAACCAAGATCTCCCCGTCATTAGCAGTGTAGTCTATTGCGAGAGTGACTCTTTAGAACATATGGCCACAGAAGCAGGTATGAGGAAGGTATAAATTTAGGAAGTGTACCCGAATTTACGTAGAGGTAGAGCTGAGAACATTTTAGGATAAGCCACTATTACATCCAGATAATATTTGAACCCTGACGTCTCCATCACTAACGATCCAGACAAGAAGAGTGTGATGCCTTTTTCTAACTACCCACCAGTGGAGGGAATTTGCATGGTGGTTATATGCCACTGCTGGGATGGGGGAAATGTATCTGTGCTCATCTGTGTCCTAAAAATAAAGTAATGCGTGAACAATGTCATTATATAATGCATGTGGTCATTCATCCCCACACGGTTCTCGAAAGTCACACAGGTGGCGGGAAATACGGTTTGAAAATAACCAACAACAAAAAGGTGCGCGGGTGTTTTAATTCACGAAATACTCATTTACAGAAGAACCACGGGGGGGTGGGGGGGGGGGTGAGGAGGGAGTTATCCCAAATCTCCAATACTACAATCAATCATTGTTGATGTTACAGTAAAATCAATTTACCACATCATCATTTTAACAAACCTTTCTTTTATCGCTTTCCACCATACATGTCAGTCGAGCCACCGGATATGACTGACCGTAAATCATCCTAACAGAATTATTAGCTAGTTTGGAAAACAACTCGTTAAAGATTTTATGACTAGCACTTAAACATTAGTAAAGATTTTTCATTTATATTTCAGCTTCACTGGAATACTAAGAACGTTTATACATTTCCTCTCAATGTTGCGTAAGATCCAACCGTTTCGTTTCCTTTGTGGTAGTTAGTACTAAAACAACTCTCTGACGTCTCAATTTGAGGAGAAAAATAATGAGAGTGGTAAAAAGAGACTTTTACTGAGGATGGAAATACACTTTGTGAAGAGAAAAAAATACCTACCATGATTCGGATCGAAATGAGTGTTTCAAAGTCAAAGCCATTTGTTAACAGTTTTAACTGCTGACTGCTACATAAGCAACTAATTGTTTTATCAAATCTGCGCCATTAGCGAATACATTTTGTCATCTAGAATGGGCAAGACACATAACATCAGCATATTTTATTCATGCTGCAGTATATTCATTATTATAAAGCAAGGCTAATAAAGTAAACGATAGATCAATAAACATCTCAACTAATATGGGAATGGCCAAGAAAATCTCTACTACCACAAGGAAGAGTTCCATATTACTTTATACTGACAAAATTTACTAAGAAAAAAATCAATAGATTATTATAACCAATTCAGTAGGCATTAACAATTAAACAATGCGAATTTATAACTAAGCATTTCAAATGATTGGTATCAAACAACTAAAATAAATATTTAGAAAAAAAGCTATCAATTTGAAAGCAGTGCTCAGATAGGGTTTAAAAAATCAGGCCTTTTGGCTTAAAGTGACTGCTCTGCCAATTGTGCCATGCAGAGACTTATTATACTATTATAAAGCCACATGGCTGACGCTCTCACTGACATTAATGTCCACCCCATTCCAGATGAGCTAGAAACTTGACATTTGGCAAAATTTTAGCTTCTAGCCTGTAACCGACGGGAAAATTACAAAAAAATAAAAAATTAATTTTTAACCCACGAAAGAAATTCAAAATTGTGGAGCAACTTTAAAGTCGGTGCGGGCCTTTCTTTGGAGGTCTCTTGTGGCTAAACGGTAAGACCTATTAAAAAACGGCTCTGGAATTACATTATTTTACATCCACTTGCAAAGAAAACTCACTGGGAGTTTGGGAGTGGAGCCCCCAACGAGCAAAGCGAGTCTATATCTATAAATACATTTCTTTAAATTCTGTAATGTTGCTCAGAATTAACATTTATTGAGATGTCTACAGTTATGTTTCTACCTTTAACATACCGTACACTCATTTAATAAAAAAAAGGTAATATCTTTGATAGTATATTTCTTCCAAATTAGAGTTTGAAACTAAAATTTAATGTAAGTAATGTTTAAACCTGTTAAGAATTTTATTTATGTGCCAGCATTAGTACTGCAGCCTGCAACACTGTTTTTAAATTTGCATCATAGACACGGATATATTCGTATATTAGACAAGTACATCTCGAGACAGCGAACGCCCTCCCTAATATAGTACACTATCTACAAACTTACTTAACCTAGAACATCGCACCGAAGAAACGCCTATCCCTTGAGACAAAATCATTATATTTTCTTAATAGGATTAACTTAAATGCAAATACTAATATTTTTAAGGCAAATGCCTGGATTTGAATCAGAGACTTATATACTCATTTAGTTGTCCTTACTATCCACTCTGCTGGTGAGGTTCACTGAGGATGGTTTTCCTCACAGTCCAAACCCCATCCTCCCCGTGACTGGAGAACCAGACTAGATGAACCTGAACTTTGGTCCACGTGCCCACCCATGCGTGTTTTATGCACAGTACGTGTGTGTGTGTGTGTGTGTGTGTGTCAAAGGGAGAGAAGCACCTATGGCGCCACATGTCCGCTCTTATTCAATCAGGCTTGCTGGCGATCAATAGCCAGAGAGATTGCACCGGAGATGAAGGATATCAACAGACTCGACTGGTACACTCAGTTTACTATGAAAGGTAGCAAACTTACCTTACATGTTTCTACCGTGTCGTAGTTTATAATATACGTTCATTCACATGTCAATCACAGACTCGGCCTTAAATTATGAATGAAGAATTACCCTGAACACAGGATGAATCCTAGATAGCTCAATGGTAGAAAATTGGCGTACTAAGTCCTGTGTTTTATTCCCGTGTCCCGGTGTCATTTTTCAACATTTTTTTAACCACAATGTCTTGTTACCTACTCGTACTATACTCCTTTGTATTAATTATTCTAATGTGTTAGGGAATATGAAGGTTTAATTTAGAGGAAGTTCACCGGAATTTGCGTGGAGGGATAGTGGGAAAACATTTAGGAAAAAACCACCCTCAGTGCACCCATCCGATATCGAACCCCGATCTCCCCATCCTCAGCAGTTCAGTCTAACACGAGATTAGCATGTTAGACCATGTGGCCACCAAAGTGGGATAGTTAAAATGAATTATGCTATATGGCCACATTATCACCCGCCAGGGTAAATGAAAGTTACCTACCTACCTACCGAGGACCATTAGACTAGGACCAGAGCCTGTGAGCAAGAGGACTAAATGTCAGGCCCGTTTAATCTGGTTAGCCAGTGATGGTGAGGTCGTGTTTCGAATCCTGAATAAGTGTTATTTTGAGTTCATTTATTTCTTAACTAGTTTCCCACTCTGCCTTCGCGCAAATATGCTGTACATTTACTATATATTCGGCCTTTCTCATAGCCTAATTTGTGTAATTAAGTACGAATAGCCAGGACGCGTAGCAAGACACCATGTGGGGGAGAAAAAAAACAGACTTCCAACCAAACCTCAATAATGTTCGTGAGAGTGGCATTTCTCTCGCGAAGGCTGCGTGATATAGGCGAGGGATTCACGTCGATATGCCTTCTAGCGCTGTCCAACCCACTTTGAGTGAGTAATTAGGCTAGGCACTGGTGATTCGTAGCTTACTTTAAGTGTCCACCAAGATTGAATTGTGATGTGTTACAAGGATGACTCAATTATTTATTTGATTACTCCACGTTTCACTACCCAATTGGGATATTCAATTATTTACACTAATGAGGTATATTGGGCTCGCCCGAATTGCGCCAATTCTCTTAGCTCGGACCCGAATTGCGCCAAGAGCTTAAAAGTGCCCCCCCAGACCGGACCCGAATTGCGCCAATACCCCCCTTCCCAAGACAGGACCCGAATTGCGCCAACTGTGAATATAAGCAAATATTAATACTATGTCTGGCGGTAAGAAGGACACAAGTCAAAAAATATAATTTAGTTAACTATATTTGCTCGAAATCAATCACAATGTATAAAGGTTGAAGGTGATGTTGTCTCTTCTCGCACTCCTCCTTTAGGATTCTCATAGCGTCAATGTAGCAAAAAGCTTAAGAAAATGTTTCGGTGCGTATTCAAAGGTTCCATCCATTCACCCAATTTCATTCTGGCACAAATACTCAAGATTCGAGTGACAAGAAAATATCACGATCTCCTCCTTTTTTTCGTTTCTCAACAAAAAGTTTTCGTCTTGAATAGTTTTTATTTCAATTGAATCTATGGCAAATTGAATTTCTTCGGAAAATTTAGGCAACTTTGGCAGTGTTTTTAGTTTAGTGTGGTTGATGTTATTCCTGATACATTTATTGTCCTTGCGGGTCAATGTTTATATAGTTTTTTTCTGTGTCTGTACCTCTGTGTGGATTAACTTTGAAGGCCTTACTTCAATCTCTTCAGCTTTCCTCTTAACTGCGTTGCTAATGTATCTTCTGTTCAACTCTTGATCTAGTAGTGGTTCGTGGTTGTGTTCATTTTCAGTCCACGAGAAAATATTTCCACCATCAAGAGTGAATATTTTAGCATTGCAGTCCTTTTTGGTGCATCTCCACCTCTCTTACCTCGTCAACTTTAATTGATTCACCTGTCGATACATATATTTATTATAGACAATCAGAACTTTCCCTTTTTCACTATAAATCCTTTCCATATCAATAATTCTCGCTAATATTATCACAGTTCACACAAAACCCGAAAAAAAAAATACACCGGGACAGTCACTGTTTTCGAGACAATTAATAAGTATTGGACAGACGGATGTCAATACTACTGTTACAAGTCTTGTTAGGGGCACCTAGGGCGTTTTTACATACCTTTACTAAGGGGAGAGATTGTTTGCGATGGTCTTTGTTTGTATCATCCCCCCCACCTCCCTCACTTACTACCTGAACTTGACTTGGCGCAATTCGGGTCCGGGATTAGTAAACAAATTTTAATCCCTTAATGACTGGCGCAATTCGGGTCTGCCCGGTATATTATGTAGTAGGGATGTAGAGTTAGAGGAAATGTACACGAATTTGTGCGGAGGGAGAGCAGAACACAATCCAGGAAAAAGGCACCTCAATAGATCCAGCTGGGATTCGAACGTCAACAGACCGGTAAACGGCAAACTAAGCTAAACGAAACTGACACCTTAGTTGGCTTGACCAACTGGATTGGTGTTATGATAATTAACAATACCAAACACAGTGCCAGACTGGGCTATATCAGTGAGCTAGCTCTATCTGGAATATAGTGAGAGGGATGAATGTTTACGAAATGCTTCATTATTCGCTTGTAGATATAATATAAAACTATAGTGTAAGAAAAACGATTCCCAGTGAATCACATCAGGAGAGTGGATAGGAAGGACAACTAAATTAGTATAGAGGTCCCTGATTCAATTCCAGGTATTTTCCATAAATAAAATCACATTTAGGTTGGTCTCATTAAGAAAAATGAACGATTTGGTCTCAAGTGATAGGGGTTAAGTAAGTTTGTAGGCCGTGTATTATAATATCCATGTAAAATATTTTAAAATGCCGTATAAAAATTGGCAGCAATAAATAAATCATAAATATAGATGGAACCCAAACTATAAACATTCAAGAGCAAGACAAACCAGACTAAAACATGGATGTATTCATTTTTTTAAAAACATATATCTCTCGAGCATGTTTATATCAAACCAATCCACTTGTTAACAAAGCTTGGAAGCTATGGACAAATAAAACTAATATTTATCATGAAAACCATCCGTTTCATATAATAGTCTACTTTTAAAAACTAAAAAACCCTCTTCGGTGGCCGTGTGTTCTAAGGCGCTACTCTCGCAGTAGACTAGACTGCCGATGACGGGGAGATCGAAGTTCGAATCTAATTCGGGTGTACTGAAGACGATTTTCTACTCTCTCCTTCCAAGAAAACGTGGGTGCACTTCCTATAAATCTAGCTTCCTTCATCCATAAAAATATTAGAGTAATTAGTATATAAGGGTAAAACCCAAACGTGGTGCTAAAAAAACTCAATAAACAAAACATAAAGTATCTAATTTTTCAACTTTAGTTTAACATTTAATTTAATATAAATGGGTCGAGATAACATAATTAACTTTGTGGAAGTATAACACCATTATCAATTTATTTAAAACTAATTTATTCCCTTTAATTAGGTAACTAAGAATGTAAGACATGTGGTGAGTTTGAATGTTACTTTAACGGTGACTTCACAAACAAATATATTATGGTCTTTAGTTCATTTTTACTCCACAATAATCTAGAATAACTATTAAATTTTACTGAAAAATATAAAGTTTGACGAGGCGATTTTCACTATACTAAAAAAAAAAACCAAGAAATAAACATTCAATTCTCCTTCCGAAAAAACTTAACCATCTAAAAAAATAATCTTCAACCATATTCAGCATACCTACTATACGGATGCAGCAGATATAAAAACCTCTATTTGGGCAAAAGGCGAGGTACGCTGATGAAGATATCACACGACCTATGTCTCATGACTACAAATAGTACCGCCGTGAATACATATAGAGCGGCAGTAGGGAAAGACATTTAAAATAATCAGCCACGTTTTACGTAGCATGGATAAGGCTATAGCTATAGTCTATCCGCCACCACCATAATTCATTTTTCATAGAAAGAGCCTTATTCTACAGCTATAAAAGCTACTGGTCCTACTTTAACGTATTCATACGTTAGGTCCTGTTATTTGTAGTTTTTATTTTTGATGGATAGTATCAATACCTGTGCAATAATATAGTAAAATGTTACCATTATTGACCATCAAAAATATCACATTCCTTAAACTGAAAAAAATAACACCTAAAAAAGAGAATTGATCTCGGGACCTTTAGATAAATACACCAATGTTCTTACCGCTGAGATGACCATGGGTCATTCCATGCCAAAGATAATTCTTCACTAATATTTTAAGGCAGAGTCTGTAATGTACGTGTGTGGGAATTGTCAGCTACATATGATAACACGTAGTTTAAGGTGGGAGTGTAACTAACATGCGTTAAGGACAATATTTTTGTAGTTTTTATATCAACATACATTTTTGATAAAAATAAATACATTATTTTTCTAGTAAAAATATATAGCTTAATTTTCGTCACATGGTGAATTGGTGATATCAGCATCAGCAGTTCTTGAATATCTCTCAAGGAGATTATGAGATATAATGACAACTTTTTCTCTTCGTTTAAAAAGTTTGTTAAATAATGGCGCTATGACCATGACAAATATTCGACAACTGTTATATCACTATATGAAGAAAATTAAACTATACGTTTTTATTTGGAGAAATAATTTATTTAATTGGGCTAAAAAAAGTTTTGCTACTAAAAACGCCAAAAACATTGGCCTTTTCACGCGTTCTCTACATCCCTACCTTAAGTGGGTATAATGTGCTTACGATAACTTTGGACATTTCTAGGAGATAGAGAATTAATAAAAGCAATTGTTTTAAATTTACTCCACTTGTTTTTTTAAAGCACATCCTACTACCCATTCAGGTTATCCGCCTGTTTACTAATTACGCTAATGGTTTCAGGAGTTATAAAGTTATTTTTGTATAAAGTGTACCCACATTTTCATGGAGGGAGAGGGGATAACCATTTAGGAAACCCATCCTTAGTATACCAAACCGAGATTCGAATCTCAATCTCCCCGTCTTTGGCAGTCTAGTCTACTGCAAGAGTAGCATCTTAGACCATGCGGCCACCAGAGCGGGTAACTCCACTTGTTATACATGGAAATATATATTTGCAAGATTAATAAAAACGAAAATGTTTAAAGTAATTTTTAATATGTCATAAAAGGCCAAAGTTACCGTGAGCCAACTATAATTCAGGTGGTAAGTCGTCACCTCAAGGCACGGTTTTCTGTGGTCTTCAATTGAATATCATGAAACTGAGACCAGTTCACTACATTTAAGAAATTCTAAGAATATGAAAAAACATTATCTTTTAAGTAAAATTTTGTTGTTATTGTTAAATTAAATCTTGCTGTCGTCGGGTGAAGAGTGCAGAAAACAGCACTTAAATCTGATTTCTGGTTCGAATTCATCGTTCATATATTATCGTGGTAAATAAACAGCCCATCGTAATGGTCGAGTGGTTAGAGCATGTTTAAAGCACCCTTAGTTCGATTCTAAATAATGAGCGATACATTTTAGTTTTTTTTGGTAACGGGTTATCTAGAACAAAAATTCCTGGCGCTAGGGTTGAGTGTTTAAAATTATTATGGCTGTCTTATGTTAAACACCTTTTTAAGTCGTGAGCTGTGCTTAGAAGGTGACCTTTAACAGCTAATCTGTCTGATATCCAAGATTAGTAACTGTTGGTAGTGTCCGTCTATATAGTTAAGAGAACTAGTTTCGGTTCCCAATGTGGATGGAAAATGTATCATTAGTGAAATTGGTGCTTCGTATTTCACCGTGATGACTAAACGGCTGAAGGACTGAGTGTTTTTTTAGCACCGCATCTTACTACCCGTTCGGGTTATGTGCCTAAGTACTAATTACGCTAATTGATTAGGAATTGGGAAGGTTGAATTTAGAGGAGGTGAACCCGCATATGCGTGGAGGGAGAGTGGAAAACCATTTAGGAAAAGCCACCCCAGTTCACCTGAGCGAGATTCGAACCTCAATCTCCCAGTCTTCCGCAGTCTGGCTCTACACGAAACTAACGCGTTAGCTACGTACGCCTTCTAGGCGGGTGAGTGGTATTTCTGTTCTAGAAATAAGTTAGCTTGTAAGTCGTGTGTTGATATTATCAGTTGGTTCAGAATGTTAACTCTAAGCACAATTAATTTAAAAAAACTTGTATTGAGCTAAAACTTATCACTTGATGTTTTTCTGTCTGTGACTGTACTACATGCTAAAGTAATTTCCTTCCATCGCGAATTGATTCACATCTAAAATTATAGCATTTTCATCAAAAGTTTATTTCAACTCCCCAAGGAATGATCGCGAAAAAATTGGTCATGGGGTATCTAAGAGATGAAATTTCCAGTTGACTGCAACACAATAGGAACCTTTTTACCAATCTAACGGCGCAGCAGTTTCTCACTTTAGAATGTAAGCTGGGATAAGAAAAAGTCAAGACTGTCGAGTAGTTTTTATCTTTAATCTTGAATCATGAATCCTAAAGCTTAAATCTCCCATCTTAGGTTAATGATAGGATCCATTCTAACGGGTCCTTCCTTTGACAAGATGATAGATGCCGATATCATTTACTGCAGGTATATCTTTACGTAAAGAAAGTTATTTTTCTCCACCAAATCTTAATAAAATAATCAGGTCACATGCAAGTGAATTACATTAACCCTAGACATCCTAAAGAAGGATGAGGGGAGAGGGAAGCTGATTCGTTGAGATTACACTTTTTTTTAGCACCACGTTTTACTAACCTTTCGGGTTACAGGCTTAGGTGATAATTATCCTAATGGTTTTAGGGATTAGTTATAGTTATAGGAAATGTATCATAATTTGCGATGAAGGAGAGTGTAAAACTATTTTGTAAAAAACAACCCTTACTACGCCCAAACGAGATTAGAACCTCAGTATCCCCATCATCGACAGTCTAGTCTACTGCGAGAGTAGCGCGTTAGACCACGTGGTCACTGAAGCGGGTTATATAAAATTATGTTTAGCACTGCGTCTTACTACCAGTACGGGCTATACGTATATATACAAATTACGCTAAGTGGTTAAGTATGAGCAAGGTTAAATTTAGAGGAAGAGTATCTGCATTTGCGTTAAGGGATAATGGAAAAATCATTTTGGAATAAAAAAAATCCTCAGTACACCTGACCAGGAATAAAAACCCGG
This sequence comes from Timema poppense, assembly GCA_902141375.1. Lineage (NCBI taxonomy): Eukaryota > Metazoa > Arthropoda > Insecta > Phasmatodea > Timematidae > Timema > Timema poppense. Next base: position 20,954 of record CABFOV010005929.1, on the reverse strand, counting down.
TTACCTTGTCATAGGTGGCCCAGTATATTGTGAGAGTGACGCCTAAGACCATGCGGCCACCGAAGCGGATATAAGTATAATTAATTAAAACCATTTCCCTTAAGCGGTTTTCCAATCAACAATATTTCATTTTACTTTTGTTTGAAAGACAAGCAAATGTTCGACATCATAGATCAGTTGATAGCGTGTTTGTTTGATAAGCTAAGGGTCCCGGATTCGATTACTGGCATGGCCGAAAAATGTATAGTTGGTGAAATGAGGGTTTCCTCATTCACATTTAATGACCAGGGGATGGATGTTGTGTCTGTTCTAGATTTAAGTTAACTGGCTTATAAGTTATATATATATATATATATATTGATATAAACAGTCAGTTCATAAAGTGCACTTAAAATACCTAAAATAAACTAAAATAAAATGACACGCTAAGAGCTCTTCAATTTGCTTATGTAAGCATATACGTATTTCTTCTGTGTATGCGTCTGTACTCAAAACATTACCGAAAAGTATGAGATGCACTGTTACCAAAAAACACACAAGTTTCCATAATAGTTTGGTGTTTTGATAATAGTCACCAAGAGAGTCGGTCAAACACGCGGTAATATTTTTTTTCAATGTATCTCACTACCTGTTTGGGTTGTACGCATTTATATATAGTGTAAATTGTTTCCCACGCTTCTACACGCTAATGTGGGTGCATTTCCTAAAAGTCAGCCTACCCCTATTATATATGTTTACCATACACACAAACACATGTATATACTTTGTATAGGCCTATATATATATATATGATTCGAAACGCTCTCTATAAACCTTAATGGGAGATAGGGAACACTAAAACAAACCTTTTCCGTTAATTAATGTCTGTCTGCAGACGTCACCCTTAGGGGCTAGAGAGCGCTGTTTGTATATAAATGAAAGGCAGAAAGTGTAAACACCTGTTTTATTTATACCAGTTGCTCAAAGGAGCGATCGCCAAAAGTAGTGCATAACTAACAGCGTCGACGCATTGATTGCCGTACATTTTCAAAGATCCCCCAGCACTATTGCATGTCAGCCATCTTATAATCCGTGAAATTCTCTGTGCCACACCTATAAAGTCTAGGTCTAAATACGAATGACGATGGCGAATAAAAAAATAATCAATTCGATGCATCGCGATTCAGCGCCGTCTAGCACCATTAAAGTGTATACATGAGAGTGAGTATGTGAGGATGAGGTGGTGGGAAGGGTTGTAGAACTTTAGGAAATGTACCCCCATTAACGTGGGAAACCACCTTAAGTACATCCGGGCCTATTATTCACACCTCATTTTTCCCTTCACAATATGAACTTGACATTTAGACCGCGTACCCACTGACGTGATGAGCAAACAGTTGGTTTGTACTGAATCAAATAAGAAAACATTGATCATATGTGCGAGACACTAGATTACCCCCCTCCAACCCTCTCTCACAAACATACATGCATTGAGAGAAAGATATAGCTATAGCATTACGTACGTGGCCTCCTGTGTTTACAATCACAGCTCCCGATGTTTAGTAAAGGCTGTGCTAAAAGTTTAACTGGTCTTACTTAACTTATTAACAGCACAACAACCACAAATTTTTCCTGCGGGTTTTCGAGACGAGACCACGTTAAAATGCCTGATCCGTTAAGGTACGAAAGGATAAGGGGTATAGAGAAGCGTGTGAGAGAAATAAAGTGAATGAGAGGATAAAGTAGAAGCGAAGTATGAGGGTAAAATGTAACAGAAAAAAACTCTCTCCCTCCACGAACCAGTGTTAAATTATCTACAAAGAGCAGGAGAAAAAAGTTGATGAAAGTCCACATTCCTGAAGAGCCTCAGTGTCTAATGAACTCCCTCATTAGTTCACCCCCTCACCTCATATAGCATTACCCTCCTGTCACCTCGTCTTCTGGCGACTTATTAGCGTAAGTAGCGACAACCAAGCATATTCTCTTTACTTATTATTGAATTATTTCGTGGTGCCGACGTTAAAGTGGGATGGATGTCAATGCTAATGTAAATTACTATTTTTTATTCATCGAGATATATTTAATTTGCACTTTATAATCAGATAGATTATTATAATAACACGATTTAGGAACTACTTAAGCTACGACAGTACTTGAATTGCCGAATGTCTATATGTGGACTAAGCAATTAATGGTAAATTATTATTATTATTATTATTATTAGCACCACGTCTTACTACCCGTTCGGGTTTTACGCACTTACGCTAATGTGTAATGGTAGGGTGATTGTGAGATGAAATGGAGGACCTACAGTTTAACGTGGAATCCGAACCACGGTGGAGGCCTGACATTCCTCACATTCACAAGATGTCTTGTCAGAGGTGAAGGAATAATGGTAAATAA
>CABFOV010005928.1:0-38677 GCA_902141375.1 Timema poppense | reverse complement strand
CTAAACAGTGGACACACGTGGTGCCCGCCTGGGACCGGTTGGTTGCCGTGACAGATAGACGCGAGCACGCACTAAGCCACGCGTGTGTGCATGCCAACATTCTAATTAAACATAGTGGTTTCTGGATCACAGCTTAATAATAATAATAAAACTTATTTCCGTCGTTACAACAAGAACAGAACGTTGCTAAGTTTTTTATTTGAGTGTTCTGAAGTGTTATACTGAAGACTGAAGACGGGGAGAACGGTTCTAGAAGCCCTGTCGAGTCTAAAGAAGGTGGTGTTTTCTAAAGGGTTTCCTACTCTACTTCCACGGAAATGTAGGTAGATCAACCCTAAAATTCTTTCTCCCTTATATATACTTCATTAGAGTAATAAATAAATAACCTATATGGGTTTGAACGGAAAAAGTAGTAACATTTGTATTTACTAAGTTTTAGTTATTCTATTTTACTTTCTCACATAAAGAGAAAATATTACTATCGTAAAAAATCTTGATCTCTATAATATTAAGAATATTTACGTTTTATATGAACACAAACCGAAAAAAAATGGAGTTCCCAATCATGTATGTCCCCATGTCTGTCTGTCTCTCTGTATGTCAGATTGTCTCTTGCCACGGACCCAAAACTGTTTTATAAATTTTATTCTAACTTTTTGTTTATATTTTATAGGTCTGTACCTCAAAATGATATTTTCTTAACCTAAACCTTCAATTAAGGGTAGTTTACTTAGTGATTTTTTTGAATTCAAAATTTTTCAAAAGTGGCTCTTATGATGTAGTATAAAATGCATATCTAGGACTTTTTGACATGACAAACAGTAGGCCTACTCTATTGTTGATTATTGGATAAAAATTCGTTGAAGAGCAGCCTAATTATGGGATATTGTTTTTTTTGATAATATTTCCAAAATATATATACAGATTTGTTTTAAATGTATATCAGGGGTTTGTGGGGTGGTCTATACCTAAAAACATTGTATTTTGGTTTTTTGTGTAAAAACAAGTTTATGGGTGGATTAACTAATGACTGATTTTTCAAAAACTTGAAATATTTTACAAATGGCTCTAACAATTTGTATTCAAATAGGTATCTTGGGGGTGTTTGGCCTGCCAAATAACAGTATATACTGGTTTTGTGTATAAAAACTCATTTATGAATTATTTATCGATACCGGATTTTTAATAATAGAATATTATAAAATGGCTTAACGATTTGGCTCAAAATGAATCTCTGTTAAGTGGTTTTGTATAATAAAAAGTTAAATGTATTTGTTTAAAAAAATTATTTAATAATAGGTTTAGCTAACTAATGAATGACTTTTGTAAAGTTTGAATTTTTGAAAAATAGATTTAACGATTTGGTTCAAAATTGGTATCGGAGGGCGAGCCAAGTGGGTATTTAGAAAGCTTGATAGCAGCGCTTCTCGCCTAACACGAGACTCATACAGCAAACTAAGTCATCAAGCAACTCCTTGAGTTAGATAACCAAAAGAAACACAATTAGTAACTAAAAAGATTTTACTTTATTTGAATTTCGCACCTTCCTAAAGTAATAATAAATTTAAAAAGTAAACATAACACTCTATTCTCAATGAGCAACGTGATTACACCAAATAAATGCCACGACCCTGAATGTGGTCACGACTCACAGGTTGTCTAGTCACAGGTTGTCTAGTCACTCTAGTGCCTTAGTTCACTTAGTTACGATGCGAGAAATGGTTGTATTTTAATCTCTACATTGAAAAGCTGACCTGCTGGTCTTCCTGAGTGACGAGTGGAGTTTGTACCCTCCTGACACAGGTAGCAAAAGAGGGGAAGCGTAGTCATGAAGGGGGTAATAACTGTCTGATGAGGACACATATTTTATGCTTGAGTGCGTTAGATTAGGATGCAACCGGCTTCATAAAATCGCTTCAAATTGGCCGAGTAGGCAACGTCGTTAAGTAAAATACCTTTAATTTTAGGTTTGGATATCTAATTCCAAAAACCTCTTCGGGGAGCTCTATAAGAACCTTAGATATCACGTTTCAGCCCGATCGATGAACTGGCTTAGGCTCTATGCAGAGATACAAACGCACAGACAGGCGGCATCGCAAAAATCACTCTTTCGGTTTCAGGGGGTCATGAAACGTCGATATTTATCAAAATTTCAAATTTTATTTTAACGATAGCAATACTTTTTCTAACCGACCGGTTCGAGAAAGTAGAAAATTATTTTCACAAATTAAATCTAAATTTTTTGCAATGTCTACTGCTTATTCAATTATTCACGTCTCAATATCCTTATGAAATAACTTCATGTTCACACTTTAGGAATTGTATGAGAGGTAGAATTTATAGAAAGTGTATCTACATTTGGGTGTAGATAAAGTGGAATATAATTTAGGCAAAATGATCTCGAAACATCCGGTGAGTTTCGAACACCGATAGTAGTCATGGTAAATCTGGTTGTATCTAGGACGATAAAACTTCTTATGTGTGTGTGAGACCATATTAGCTTTAAATCTCTTGAAATTAGATATTCTTATTGTAAAGTATTAAAAAGACATTTATATTTTTTAAATAGAATGTGCATTAATGAATATATTAACTTAATAATACAAATATATAATATAGGCCTTATTATTTATAGGCTATATAAAGTTTGTGAATTTATCCAACGTGGATTGATTTGGTTTTAGCCATTTACTAATTAATTCCCACATCTAACAACTTGTTCAAGATATCTTTAGCTTTATAAAAATTGAGTACACTAGCTGTAAACAAGAAAAGAATATTTCAATGTTAGTATAATCGCATTCACATAGAGCGAGAGTGAGGTACAATTTCTGATAACCTCACTTATTATATACAGTCGGGATTTGAGCCGTGGCCTTGTTATCGATGGCTCAGACAAGACGAAGCTAACACCTTTGTTAGCATGGTCATTGTTGTGGTAAATTGAACGTTAATGTTCGTAATGTGAGAGCTCTATAACTTCTTTAACCATTGTTAGAATAAAAAGAGGTGAATTATTTATACATATGATATATATATAAATTATAAATATATATATTAGCACCTCGTTTTACTATCTGTTCAGGATGTACGCATATGTAGATGTAGTAATTACGATGGTGAGTTAGGAAGGTTGAATTTAAAAGAGTGTACCCGAATTTGCAATACTTATAAAGATATATCACCACTAAAAACATGCTATGAAATTTTATCTAACATTATTCAAATGAGATTGACTCCCTCCACATGCAGAATTAATAATTTGTGACTATTTTGGATATCGACGAAATAAATCAATAACGGATCAGATTCTTACTATTCGGCAAATATTAGGAAAAAAAGTGTGAACACAACATGACGATTTATCAATTATACATGGACTTTAAAAATATATATGATCCAGTAAAAATAAATAAATTACATGAAATTTTAGTTAAGCTTGGGACTCCCATAAAACTTGTCAAGCTAGGTGACGTATATTTGATTGATACGCATAGTAGGGTATGGGTTGGGATGTTATTTATCAAATACTTTCAAATACGCATAATGGGTTGAAACAAAGAGATGCACTTTCACCATTACTTTTTAATTTAACCTTAGAGTATGCTAATAATATAAGGCAAGAAAGTAGAGAAGGTTTGATAAAAAGTGGTACTATAGTTTTTAGGAAACGCAGGTGATTTGACTTTGTTGGGAAATAGTAAGTATCATGTTTCAAGTAATTCAGAAATTTTAATAGAGGCTAGTAAGAAAATAGGTTTGGAAGTGAACGTTGAAAATACCAAGTACCAGTATATGATATTACACAGAAAACACAGCTTAAGGAGAATAATTTAGAGATTATTTTGGAACAACATATCATTTGATACGGTTGATGAGATTAAATATTTAGGAACAATTTTGACTAGCAATAACGATATTATATTGGAAATTTGAAAAATATTACAGTCGGTAAGTGCCACGCTATTATTCAGAAAGTTATTGACATATTGCCAGCTTTCCAGGCATGTAAAACTCAGAATATACAAAACAATAATTTTACCTGTTGCTCTCTATGGGTATGTAAAGTGGTCTCTTACCCTTCATAACCAAATCAAATTTAAGGTGTTCTAAAACAAGGTGTTTAGGAAGATTTTGGTCCAAAAAGATATGAGGCTACAGGGGAGTTGAGATTACATAATGAATAGCTACATACCCTGTACTCATCACAATACATTGTTAAGATAATCAAGTCTCGTAGATTACGATGGGCAGGACATGCAACATGAATGGGAGATTCTAGAAACTTGTTCAGGGTATTGACTGGCAAACCCAATGAGAAGACCTAGATAAAGAGGGGAGAATAATATTAGGATGGACCTGAAAGATATAGGGTGTAATGAGGTGCACTGGATAGAACTAGATCAAGATAGGGATGAGGTGTAATGAGATGGACTGGATAGAACTAGATCAAGATAGGGATAAGGTATAATGAGGTCGACTGGATAGAACTAGATCAAGATAGGGATGAGGTGTAATGAGATGGACTGGATAGAACTATATCAAGAGAGGGATGAGGTGTAATGAGATGGACTGGATAGAACTAGATCAAGATAGGGATAAGGTATAATGAGGTGGACTGGATAGAACTAGCTCAAGATAGGGATAAGGTATAATGAGGTGTACTGGATAAAACTAGCTCAAGATAGGGATAATGTAATGAAGTGGACTGGATAGAACTAGATCAAGATAGGAATAGTGTAATGAAGTGGACTGGATAGAACTAGATCAAGATAGGGATGAGGTATAATGAGGTGGACTGGATAGAACTAGCTCAATATAGGAATAGTGTAATGAGGTTTACTGGCTATTACTAGCTCAAGGTAGAGGTAGGTGGCTTACTTTTGTAAGGGTGGCAATGCATTTTCGAGATCCTAATGCCATAAAGCATGTCAGTAAGTACTCCTCCCCCTTTTCATTTCCCAAATTATCAATTTGAAATTTTATAATTTATTTGGTTTTCTTATATGGTCTATCTAAGTGCCTATCAAATTTAAACTTAACCATATCAGAAATAGTGTCATACATTAGTTATTGAGATTTTATAATGTTCAGACGTCATTCGGATATCTGGGAAGATCCATTAACATACATGTAGAATTTCAATTTTCTACCTGCTCAAAAATGGCTTTTATATTAGCTTGGGAAATTTTCAGGCGATCTTCCCTCCCCATTTTAGCTTCCTTCATTTTAAAATTTAAGAACTTTATAAAGTATCGTGATGGTCCTTATACCCGCCTGACAAATGTAAATCGTCTAACACTGTGAGAAGTATAGTTTATTCTTATAGTTCTGGAAATGTTAGCCCCATCGCTGCCTCTCTACCTCATTTCTCTAACTCACACTCTGAATCTCAAATGTTAAGATTTATTCTGTTATCTGGAATTGAACATCTGTATTTCAAATTTAAATTTTCTATCATACCTACAAATTTTGTACGCCCTTTTCACCCCTTATTTCTTGGAGTCCCGTTTAAACTTTTTTAAATTTACCGACTTTCATAGTTATTTGGCCTTTCAAATATCATTTTTCAACCACATTGATAGGTAGTGGCTTCAAACAGTTTTTTAAATTTAGAACCCCTCCAATCTCCTTTTTCCTGTTCTCTTTGAGAAGTTTCAAATTCTAAGCTTAATTTGGTTATTTGTAGTTTTCCCTCCAGCTCATCTCAAAAGTTTATTCTGGCTCCAACTATCAATTTCCCAAAATTCAATTTTAAAATTTAAAATCACCTTTTTTAAAAGTTTGGGGTGGTCCTTATACTTGCTTAGTGAATTTCAGTTTTCTACCACATACAGAAGTAGTAAATATATTGGAGATGTTGAGCCCCCGCCACTACCCCCTCCCATCTCTCTTCACCATTTAAACTCATAGCTATACATTTGCGATTTTAAGATTTATTTGGCTATTTTGGGGGTTACCAAATCAAAAGAAATCCTAACACACCTAAAAGTAAAAAAAAAATGGTGTACTCCCTTTCCTCTATGTTTTTAGATCCCGTTAAGAATTTAAATTATCAGACTCTTATAAATATTTGGCAAGGTCCTTTTATTTACAATTCTTCCGAGTTTCAGGTATATACTATGGCAATTAGTTATGTCTATAATTTTTGGAAAATGTAAACACCTAACCACATTTTTCTAGCTACAATAAAGAAATTTCAAATTTTAGGACATAATTGTCTTTCGTTTATCTAGGGTTGTCCTTCTACCTGAATGACGTGTTTAAATTTTCTACCACACCTAAAAGTTTTTTTTTCTTTTTGTAGCCCCCTCTCTATTTTCCGGGACCCACGTAAACGTTAAAAACGTTCAGACTTTTATAATCTTATGGAGTAGTTTCCGTTAAGATCGAAAAGGGAAAAAATCAATTTCCTCAAAATCGGCTCTAACGATTTTGATTAGATTTAGTTTTTTCCCATTTGTAATGTTTATAAACAAAATTGCTACTCTCAATTTCACGTGAAAATGAATTTAAGGTTTTTATTCACTATGTAAACTTTAATATTTCTTATTAATTTGTATCATATCTCGGTTTACTTATCACTGCGATACTGTAGCTATATTAATAGTAAAAATTCTTTACTTGAAATATAATTTTATAAAACTAACAGTTTCCAAAATATAAGTAAATAATTATATAAAGTTTTGTCTATGAAATCTTCTGCACATGCTACATTAATAGCCATTACGCGATACGACAAATTTCTATAATGGGTAGCTCCCGAAACAATTTGACATTTTGAAAGTAGCTCGGGTTTGGTGATCCCTGTCTAATCCTATACTATTAAACGAGACATTATTGTATATACATTTAAAAATTTTATCTTGAAAACGGGTGGTAAGATTTTGATTAAATTTTGTTATCAACCATTTTCGGGTACGAAAAATAGATCTAGCTTGTTCTCGACAGCTAATATAGAAGGTATTGAGGAGGGGATCGTGAAGATTTTATTAAATTATATCTAAAGATTTTTGATTTAATTGGGGTTCTTCCCTTTTTTGGGTACAAGAAAAACGATCTAGCTAGGTCTCGACTTTGGGAAAACACATATATGGGGTTTTCGAGGGAATGGGGGGAGTGTATAAATTTTATCTATAAAACGTATCCTAGGATTTTGATGAAATTTGGTTATCTTTTACCGATTTTTGGTATGAGGAAGCAATATAGCTAGGTCTAGACTTTGGGAAAAGCCAATTAGGTGGGTTTTTTTCTTTGGAGTGAGAGTTGTATGTATTTTACCTTGAAAACGGTCGATTACATTATGATTAAATTTGGTTTTTTACCGTTTTTGGTTATGAGAAAGTGATCTAACTATGCCTCGACTTTGTAAAAACTCATATAGGGGGTTTTGGGCAGGAAGTTGTATTAATGTTATCTTGAAAACGGGTCAAGGGATTTTGATTAAATTTAGCTATAAACCGTTTTCGGCTATGAGGAAATTATCTTACTAGGTCTCGACATTGTAAAAACTTATATCATGTGTTTTTTGGGGGTGGGTGTATATATAAGTCGGATGGGTATTAGCCGTGGTGTTAACAAACGTTATCTGACAGTGAACAACATTATTGATGATAATGATAGTAATAATTATATATCTTCACATTATATTCTAATGCTACATGTTTTACGGTTTTTATAGCTTAAAATTATTATTTTTTATGAAAGTAAAATATTTCTCCAGAAACATAGTTTAGGTCTCTACACTTTCAATACCAACAGTTGTTGACTATATCTCAAGGGTATCCTAGAATTGTACGATATATTTTATCCTTCCTTTTTAAAAAAAACTTATTACGCCACTTTGCTCATGACAGATATTTTATAACTTAATATTAGCATGTGTAGAAAACAAATCTCGGAAGAAAATTTTCGTTTATTTTGGGTCAAATAAAGATTATGCTATAAAAACGGCAAAAATACTGCCCTTATCACGCGTTCTCTACACTCCCGCCCTAAAGAATGCGTATAATAGAGAAATGTTAAAGTAATAATAACTATTATTATTTGTCTAGTGACTCAAAATGAATACTAAAATTAATGTAAAATAACTTTAAATTTGGATGGTCTAGCCATGTTTTAGTTCTATAGTAAGGCATGTAGCTTTTTATCTTCAATTCTCAATTTGTCCCAAATAAGTGGTTGTCTCATAGTTTTCTCCCCCCGCCTCCCCGCATTTCTTAGTAAGAGTTATGTCTAAGTTGAGGGGGAAGAATAGTTAAAAACTTTTCTACCACCCTTACCACCCCTCAACCAATCCCCCACCCCCCTCAACACAACAAATAAGCTAATTTCATTCTTCTAACGGCTATTCGAGAAATTGATGCAACAGCAAAGTTATAAAATACTAAAATAGGATTTTCATAAACTAAAAATATAATCATACACCTACTTATTGCACTCTTATTTGTAATATTACGCTAGGTTTGGTGTTTTCCTCTTTGCTTCTTTGAATATTACGCTAGGTTTGGTGTTTTCCTCTTTGCTTCTTTGTATTAACTTTACGCGCAAAGCCGTGATTTTCGGAGAATCCGGCTCCGGCTCACAATGCGGAGAGTGTGGCGAAGTCAACTTTAAAACTTTGCGGCCGACAATAATACGTAAGGAACATTTTCCTTTACAGTTCGATACACGACTAAAATAAATTTCTGGTTTGGTTTCGTGAGTTTTATAGCATAAACCATTTCCATCCGTATACAATATTCCCCCACACCAACCTGGAAAATCCAACACTTCTTCAGGATCATTGCACGCAGTTTTCATACCTTTCAATGTGTGATGATGTTATTGCCACCTAAACAATTTGCGTGTTAGACCCTAATCTGTAAGAAGATTTATTGACTCCATGCTCGTTAGCACTATGTATCACAGTCTTTAACAGGAACTTTCATTAAAAATTACTACATTTAAGGTTGATAGTTTTTTTTATAATTTCAATAAGATATGTAAACAAAACTACAATATTAACAATTGCCAACCTGTTACTGTAATTCACAAAACTAGAGTTCTAGTGTGTCACATTTTAGTTCTCCCAACATACCCATAGGTTAAAATAAGTTCGGTTAGGATTGTTTTGATTTTGAACCATACAGAGGACTTTATATATAAAACAATCGGTACAGTGGATATAGATAACTAGGACCATTCATTTTTCCATCTTGTTTGTGAACATTTCAAATTTCTCGAGTATCCATAGGCTATGTTAAGTTTGGTTGGAATTTAAGAATCAAATAGCCAAAACTATTATATATGCTTTACTGAGGATTTATTTCATCAGGATATATTCTGAAAATTAAAAACTGACATCTGGAAACGGGAATAAAAAGGGTCCCGGGTTCGATGCCCATAACCAGGTGTCATTTTTCAGAATTGAGTTGGAATTGTTTATTTTTTAACCTTGAATATATTTTTTATCAAACTAGTGTTCAAGGCTGTGCTGTTTCATATGGCCAAACTATATCCTTTGCAAGTATAGGTGGTTAGAGCTTTTATATATATATTCCAGACGTCAAAATAATATATATAATATTTTGACGTCTGGAATTTTATCATTTTTAGTTTGATTAATAAGATTATTTTATGGTTTTTTTATTTATTCTTAAAACCTATTGTATTCTAGACCTTATTTCACTCTATTGGAATGTACCAACGTTTATTCTAAATATTTTAAGTTTTCGATTCTTCATATTCTTGTGAATTAATTTTATTTAGACCTTTATTTTTCAATAAATATCATAAATTAATTAACCCTTAACTTAAAAATTTAATTTATTAATAAATAATTCTTTTTAAAATCAAATTGATATTTCGACAATAAAATTTTATCTGGAATCAAAATATGGAAATGTTAAGAATATATAAGAATAAAATATGTCTAAAAAGTGAAATATACTTGGTAAAAGCGTTCTGTCAACAATCTCACAAAATAGAATTAAAAGAATAACTTACCTCGCCTGAAATTTTGCGAAGTCGAACAAGTAGGCCTATTTGACATTAAATTCTCCTCTTCAAACTCGTCAAAATTTTAGTTATGGATGTTATCATTTATCAATATATTTTATGGCCAGGAGATTTTAAAATGTGACTTGATCATCGTTGTAAATGTTAATTCTCGACAATTAGCTATGGTTAAACTCTATAATTTAGGCTGAGAATGGAAATAATAGGCTTAATAAGATTAACCTAACTCAGATAAAAACAGCCAATGATCATTTGATTTCGATGTCTGTGTATGAAATTTTCGATCTGTCGTATTTTATATAATGCGTGAGAGAGAAATAAATTTTGGAGTTTTTCTTTTTCTTTTAACACTTGATAAGACACGCGAATTTTTAATAAATGTCAGGATATATTACTTGTAATGTGATGAATTGTTACTAAAATATCTAAATATCATAAATATGTAAAAAACCTTTATAAATTTATGGAGCAAATAATGAATACCGATAGGTCGTTTCGCTCTTATATTGTAGTAGATGCGCTTATAGATACTTACATCGCTTTCTATCCCATTGGTATATGCGTTAACGTTATTCTTTTTCTAATCAGCGGAGTTGCAATTACGTAGCTTAAAAATAAACACAACTATTTATACGAAATAAGCACCCAATATTTATTCTACAACATTCACTGATGCATCTAGTGAACGCAATATATACTAAAAAACTGATTATTAGACAACTTTTTTTCAACCAAATTATGAAAATTAACATTGTCTTCTAGCTTCAAAAGTCTATATATTAATATCACGCCATGGTGTGGGAAATACAGTAATTTTATGTTGGTTATAATAATTGTGGTGAACATCGCTTGCAAATACTGTCACCGTTAGTAATGAGGTTGGGGCTCGAATCTTTAACGAAACACCTAGCGTAAATTCAACACTACCACAGTTGGTAGTGGGTGTGCCAACCAAGCTAGGCGTCCTGAGTTCAATTACCGATATGGTCATGAATGTAGTATGAATAAAATGTCGAATGGGCATTGAATATTGTTTTAAATCGTGCGCTGATAAGAGTATGACTGAAAAATGAACTGTATGGGAAAAGAGATTATGTATTAAAATAACACGTTAAACATGCCAACAAATATTGTGTATTATATCTTAAGATAAAAAAGGGAGCAACTATTTTTACTTGAGCATTTATGGAAGAATCGAGTACAGCCGATTACGATACAAAAAAGGTGTAGTCGACTACTTTTACTCGATTCTTCCCATCACTAGAGCTCACGGAGCATAGGACATGAGCAAAGCAGTGCTGCCAGTTCACATTAATAAAATTCTTGCCAGAATTCATAAACAGTGTCTTGTTTCTCACTAGATTTGAATGAATTAAAGCTGGATTTTCAATAATCATTTTTTAACATAGTGGTTAAAGTCTGTTGCCAAATAAAATAATTGATTTATCTCTTTTAAATTATAGAAGTATATACATACTTTAAAATATATTGACCTGAAAAAAAGAATCTTACCAGTTAAATAAGATTGAAAATTAATTTTCTAGTATGCAGTGCAATCTTTAAAGAGAATGAATACTTCATGTTAAAGAAAATATTTTTAGACAAGGCTGCACTCTAGTATACAATTAGTAAGTTAAGAAGATTCCATCCTGCTGCCCTCTACCAGAAGTGTAACAAAGTCTTTACGTTAAACGTTCCTTCTGTTAAACCTCAAATTGGCCATTTGTGGATACAATTCAGGATTTTCACAAAAGCAGTTTATTACAAAACTATCGGAATGGATACCATTCCGAGTGGATACATTTCCAGTTTTTGTGGATATAATTCCAGTGGATACAATTCCGATTTTTCACAAAAGCAGTTTTTTACAAAACTATTGGAATGTATACCATTCCTAGTGGATAAAATTCCAGTTTTTGTGGATATAATTCTAGTGGATACAATTCCGAAATTTCACAAAAGCTGTTTTTTACAAAACTATCGGAATGGATACCATTCCTAGTGGATAAAATTCCAGTTTTTGTGGATATAATTCTAGTGGATACAATTCTGAAATTTCACAAAAGCTGTTTTTTACAAAACTATCGGAATGGATACTATTCCTAGTGGATACAATTCCAGTTTTTTTGGAGATAATTCCAGTTGATACTTTTTCACAAAAGCAGTTTTTTATATAACTATCGGAATGGATACCATTTCGAGTGGATACAATTCAGTCCCCTCGGTCACACCAGTGATGAGTGGTTTCGTGTCTGAACCGTAGGGAGGGTCTTACACTATTGAGGAAATATGGAAATTCACGCTGATATAGGGCGATTAATCTCTCTTACGTCATGGGCTCTGTGCGTTGTTGTGAAATGTATGTCCAAGGCTGACGAACTTGGTCCACTTTCGCTATATAACGATTCATTTACTAAACTCATTCCAGATCGATTGTTGGGAAGTGGTGCGTTTTGTGTTATTCCCCTAAGAACATCATCGTAGAGGTTTGTGTGCCTATAGACTATGAAGTGACGGACACCTTAGACACATTGCTGTCACTTTTGTTTACACAGATAATATTCCTGGGTCCGACACCCAACAAGTCCAAAAAACTGTGTTAGGTTAAATTAATTAACTGACGAAATAGAAAGGGGATGTTGTTGACTTCTGTGACTGAGCTTTGGCCCTAATATCGATTAACTTCCTTGTGTTTCTAAGTGTTTCTAAGCGTTACTAGGTGTTTCTAAGGCTCCATCTTTTATTGCTAATCTGGATTGAGTTCCAGTGAATTCGTTGTCTTTTAATAATCTTCGTGGTGTTTGAACGCAAGTGAGGCGAACTATATTCAGACTTCCTTATAAGTTTTGTCCTGAATGCTAATAAGACCTATAGTTTGTGTGGAGGAACAATCTTTTTTATTATGATTATTACTTTAAATATAGGGCCAAGCACCAAGGTTACTAACGAGTTATAAAGAATATTTACCACCTCAGTGGACTATTGATCAAAGTTCCTGGCTACAGATCTAGATGTCCCGGGATCGATCCCCGGCGCTTGCATAATTTATCTGTAATCAGGAGATCTCAGACGGGGTCAAACTAAGCATTATGAGGATAAATGAGGAATTACTTGAATAAAGATACAGCAGCTCCGGTTTAGAAAATTGAGATACATTACTTGAGGGTTCTTTGTGCTTACTTTATGGCACCCTCTAACCGCAAAGTTTGGCACTATATTGGTTAACGGTGGTGGCCGCTCTGTCGGTATAGCTTGCTTGTGGACTCACACCATGGAGGTTTTATAGATATTGAGAGGGCAACTTAGATTAACTGTGCTTGCACTAGCATTATCATTGGATTACCACTATAGTGTACTTTTCTGGGACTCGAACCTAACCTCCTTATCACCTATCTTCCAGTATATTGTGAGCTTGAACCCCCTTAAACTTCCTAATACTGGTTATATTATATAAAGCCTATATGAGATAAGAAATAAGGTAACTAACAGCTAGCATAAACTTTTTTTTTCACACATTGGTTGAAAGTCACCAATGTGAAAATAGCTATTATGTTATTTTTGTAATACTATAGTATTAATAAATATTGTTAATAAACGTTTTTAATATTAGGTTTCTAGAATTACTGTAAAATTAGATTTTTCCTAACTTATTGAAAGAAAAAAAAATATCAATAACTAATGGCTATTTGATTTTCGCGAATGTGGCAACAAGATATGTTATAGTGTTTTAAATAATAAGCTAAAAAGTATTAGATTCACACTTACATTTTCTTATAATAAGCCAGAAAAATAGATAATTGTGTTTTATAAACCATAAAAATATTAAAAAATACCGTTTTTAAAATAAAACATTTTTATTTTGTAAACACATGCGCATGAACACAACAGAATAAGGTTTTGGTTGACGTCATAAACCACCTTCATTTCGTCCGGTTCGCCATCTTTATAAATATAAAGAGAGGTTTGTTTTTTTTTGTTTTTTTTTTGTAACGAATTATTAAGTGAACCATAGATGCAACTTTCACATGAAAGAACATCCAAAAGATATTTTCATAAGTTAATTTTTCAATAATGTATAAACCGTTAAAAAAACATAATCAAAAACAAATTGTTTGTTGTGAAAGTTCTAACTGCCAAAAGTGACGACATAAAAGAGGGACTTGCAGATCATATTATTTGGCAAATGATTTCACATAACAGTAGGTCTGGTAACCGTTGCTAACCATCAGTTATCACCGCTCTTACCGTAGATGTGTAGGCCTACATATTATATATAATCTCGCTGGTAAACTTGGGACGAACGGTTGGTCTTGATTAAGCTAGCTGGACTATATATAATGTACACTTCCATCTACCCAGTAAGATAACAAACCTACTTTGCATTATTCTAATATGGTTTATCTTATAAGATAGGGTCATAGTGTAATCTATCAAAGTAGGACTGATAACTTTCAGGGTAAATGGAGTGTACGCAAATATATATATTTTTTTACATTTCAAATTAGCCTGGCGAGGAGTATTACATAATTCTATGATAGATGTTTACAATATAAACGGTTAAAATTGTCACATATTAATTATTTATATTCAATTATTAAAATCAACACTTTTCAAGAAAATATCCTTGAACTGTGAGCAATACTATTAAGATTATCTCTGGATGTTTTTTGGTCCTAACTCCCGGTCGGGTTGATTTTTTTAAATGCCTTACGTGGCGTTAAAGTATGCTATTTTTATAATGAGAGTTCACTTTATTTGTAGTCCCAATAATCATATTGGAGGGTAAAATATTAAAGTTTTTTGTTCGAATAACCTTTCTGACAGCTAGTAAAGCTACAAATTATACTTTCACATATTTATATGTCAATTCATGCCGACTTTTAATTCCATAGTATTAATAATTCTTGTAAAATAATATAAAGTTGACCTAACACAACTTGTTTGTATGATCTAAAAACTGTACAAAAACATAGCTTATTTGACCAAATTAGCTTTTCATAATCATTGATTTATTATATTTATCTGGCATATTTTATATTACAGCAGTTAACCTAGCTTGTATTAATGGTCACCAGGGTTTGACTGCGCTGGTGTGTGTAAAGGGAAGGCTTCCAAGTCAGTTGAAGTGATGTTGGTTTATATTCAATGATATTTCACTTTGCCTTTACACAAATACGGGTATTTTTCCTTTATATCCTAATTTCTTCATCCCAAACGCACTAGTGTAAATATGCGGATAGCCTGTAGGAGAGGAAAGACGCAGTGAACAATTAAAAAGGGTATAGTTATCTAACTGTACCTAGTTAAGCAATGTTACTAAATTTTGTCGATGATAAATCTGTTATAAGCTATTAATATCAGATATAAAATAACTACTTTGGATGTGATTCTTTGCTACAAAGCAAACTGTATCGGGCATATCCTTAGGATGAACTGTCTTCTGCATGATGATATTGAAGGTAATATTGAGGGAAAGAAGTGTTTAGGAAGGAGGAAGTTTCAAATATTGGATGACTTAAAGGAAAGAAGAGAATTCTGGAAGCTGAAAGAGTAGATAGAGGACATGGCGCATTTGCGGTCTAGGTTCACCGACAATAGGAATTGAACTGTCGTAGACAGAACACTTAATAATAATAATAATATTAATAATAATAATAAGATAACCATTATAATTTTAAAATGATTCTCTATTTTGCAAATCCCAAACTACTAAATTTTGGAATTGCTACAACTTTTAGCCTTATCTAGAAATAGGAACCTTTTAACTTAAAGGCCTCACGGATACAACCCACATGAGATAAATAAAAGAGCCAAGCCTTTCTAAACAAATTATCTCTCACATGGGTACTCTATCCGTTGCATGGGCCGCTTCATCCAGTACGCTAAGACTTAATACGCTACAAAATAACTTTCATATCAGTTTCTCCTTTAATGCAGTAATATATCCGTCAGCCGTCAGGAGACTTAATCGAAATTCCATCTTGAAATGGAGACAGTGTTTACTTCAATTCATCAAGTCCGTACATTGAATAGTAGATCCCATCGGATGAAGAGGGTTTTACTGCGAAAAGGGGGGGATGGGTGAGGAGAGAGGGTGTTAAGGGCGGATGGGTTGAAAGAGAAGGAGGGGGAATAAGAGAGAGGCGTTTGTAGGAGAACCGTAAAAGGACAAGAGGAGAGAAGTAACTAATTGCAAAACCTCAATTTGTGAGAGAGAGCTGAAGTCGGAAATACTTCGTGTGGCGTCGGCCGGCAGAGTCGATTTGTCATCACGTTCCACTGAATCCTACAAACTGCCCGCTCACATTTTTTTTAAACTTCCTTTGAATGTTTTTTTATAATTATTACCTCGCTATTCCTACCACAAATTGAAGATGAACTTTTTTTCTTCTTTTTTTTTTAGTAAAATGAAATAAAACTTCTTTTTTTCCTAAACCACAACTACATTTGTTTGTGTGGAATTTTTTTCTTTATCTTTCGAGTGAGTGAAGGATAGATATTTTAAACGAATTATTTTAAAATGTAGGTGGCGAGTATTTTTCAATAATGGTATGAAAGGAAAGGAAGTGGAAAAAGATTTTAATTGTATGTTGGGTCAAGTGGGTCAAGGGAAATTTGATAGAAAACAAAATTGTTCTGTGAAAACAGAATATCTTATTAATGTTATATTAGATAATTTTTCATACATTTTGTATTGGTTGTAGACCTTTTTATTAACTCAAGCTAAGGTTTGAAAATAATGTGTAAATTAACTATATTAATTTATAGCTTTTTCAAATTATTTACTTTCAACAAAATTGGGCTTGTTTTATAATTTTTAGCACCTCTAATGGTAGATTTTATAAAATTTAATGACTTTCATTAGGCCCTACTTCAAGCAAAGCTTGCTAATTTTTTAATCTTTGATAAGTTGTAATATTTTTATATTATTCTAAACATTTTTTGGTTTGAAAGAAAAAAATAATCAGTTTACTATCCATATTCACTCAAAGCCCTAAAAACGCCTATATTTTGGTGGTTTTTGAGATCTTTTGTAGCTATAATTTGGCCACGAACATGATAGCCTCACAACAAACTATTATCCTCCCATCTTCCTGTCAAAATTGTAAGAATATTAAATAAACAGTTCTTGATCTAAGTTGCTTTTCAGAACCATCTCCCACTAGCCTTGGTTTTAAGTCAAATAAGGTTAAATATTTAGATCAGGACCTTGGATCAAACTGGATATTAATAAACTATATATATCCATAACTACACACAGTTAGAGTTAATCCCAGTATAAGTTTAACCCCGATCAATACTACTAAATGATAAAGCTGCCCCCAAATTAATTTGTGCAGCTATTTTACATATAACTATTTATGTTATATCCAAAACACACTTTAGGTTTTTCAAAGAACACTAAATATATATCCGGACTCGTACCTGCTCCGAATGGGTCAAGCTACAGATTTCTAGACAAGAACATAATTACATTGAATCAAATGGTTGATTTGATATATATATCAACTATCATATAAAATAAATGATATCATAAATCAATCTGCCACGGCAGTTTTGGCTAATTAATCACATGGACTAGGATACATTTTATAATGACAATTCCTTATTAATCTCATTCCTAAAACTCATATTTACAAATATGAACAGGATATAAGTCAGGGATTTTGAGTAACAGCCTTACTAACCCCTCTCACCCAGACAACACTTAGCTTAGAAAATCAACATTTCTAAACACGACGTCGAATCGTAGTGCGATTTTCTGTAATATATTTTATAAAAGAGTGGAATTTATACCAGTGAAACCGATTTACCAAGTTAAAGAAATAAAATAAAATAATTATAATCTACGAATGTATAAGACTATTAAATTGTTCCTAATACAGATATTGGAAATTGATGAATGCATAAGACCACACGCATTTTCAAGTTCGAAAGTTATCTTTTTCAAATGTCCTCGTTAATTTATCTTGAAATGAACTATTAAATTAGATTTTATTTCAACTCAAATAATTATGCTACTCTTTCAAACCACCCTTGTGGGCTATCGACATATTTAGACTTGATAGGATAGATCTGAAGTAAAAATTTAATCCACTTTTTCTAACATACCACGTAAAGTAAGTTGCTTCATCTCCTGACTACCTTAGCCTGTGTTTGATTTGACACACGAGATGAACTGAAGAATTTCTCTCTTACTTTTAGGCAAGTGCTAATTCAGCTCTTTTTTTTATAGAAATACTGCCATGATTTAGATAAAACTCTTGACAGGCCTAAGGTAAGAGTGTATGGAACGCAAGTTAAGGGCATAGTTTTTACAGTGGAAACATTTTTTCTGTTAAAGAATTAAAAAATATCCAATTTTATAACTTTCTTCACATGTTTGTTGAATATTTGTCATGAGCATAGCTGCATTATTTGAGTAACATTTTAAATCAAGAGAAAAATTTGTCATTAAATTACAGTACACAATTGAAAAATATTCAAGAACTGTTGAAATTGTCATATATAACAAATTAAACTCTATATTTCTACTGGATAATTATTAGATTTCTTTTGATCAAACATTTCATTCTATACAAAAACTTCAAAAATACTGTCATTAACATGTGTACCCTTAATACATATCCGTGAAATTATTTTCAACGTCTCAGAAGTCATTGTGATTAATGTCATCAAAGCAGCTCAAGGTTGGAAATGGTTTTAACTCAAACGTCTGCAATGACATCCTTCTAAATCTTCTATAATACTATTTATCTAAAAATGGATTCTTCAAGTCTCTAATCATAGTTACTTAAGGTGTGATATAGTACAAGGGTAGTGCGCTTTGACCCAGAAAGGCAGGATTCATTAGATTTGCCCATGTTTAGCGAGAGGCTGCTGTTGAACCAACATCTAATAACACTTCTAGCCACCATTCAAACATTGTCAACAAACCTGTGCTATTTATTTGTTGGTATTGGATGCAGAACTTCATATAGGGATGTTGTACCGATACTTGAATAATTTATAGCATAGAAACAAAAGTATAGATAGCAGTATGAAGCATATTAAAAAATGAGTTCAGAACTTCATGACCTTATTATACTTAGAACGAGTAAAATGAGTAAACATTTCTTGGCAAACATAGGTTGACAGATCACATACTCTTCACAAAAATACAGTTACTTAAATCCTTTAGGAATAAATAAGCTAAGATAAAAAAAAACATGTTTTTTGGGTTTACGTAACACACATTTAATACCACATCACAGTAAAAACTGTTTTACATGTTATAAAACTATTTTCAAACAAATTTCACATCTTCTAACCAGAATGTTGCGTTTTCTTTGAAAAATCTCCTCCTTCTTGAGAATCGCTTGATAACCGTTCTCAACTCGCTGTTTTAAGTATGCTAAGTGATTTATATGGTTGTGATGAATACAATGAACTCTTTAAGAATTATCAATGAAATTTGCCCAGAAGATTCAGGTCAAAGGATAAGGGGACCTGTGACTTTACCTCCTCGACCAATCCAGAACCTCCAGTTGCAAGGAGATACCCTGACATTAATATTCTGGACTTTTTTTTTAATGTGACAATACTTAAAGTAATAATAAAATAATATTTAGCACCGCGTCTTACTACCCGTTCGGGTTATACGCTTTAAGTAATAATTACTCTAATGGATCAGGAAGGTTAAATTAGATGAAGTGAACCCGCATTTGCGTGGAGGGAGAGTGGAAAACATTTAGGAAAAACCACCCCCAGTTCACCCGACCAAGTTTAGAACCTTGATCTACCCGTCCTCAGCAGTCGAGCTCAACACGACAAGCGCGTTAGCCAACTACGCCACCGAGGCGGGTAATACTTAAAGAATTATGTGTATTCATCTCCAACAAATGATTTATCAGACTTGTAACATCGAGCTGAAAATGGTTGTCAGATTATTCAAATTAAACTAACGATTTTTCAAAGAGCACGCAACATTTTGTTTATAAGATATGAAATCTGCTTGAAAATAGGTTTACAACATGGAGAAAACCTTTTATTGTGAAATGGTAATAAATATATGTCGTACATAACATTTCGATTTTTTATCCTAAATTTTATTTCTTTATTATTATGCCTTTATCTCTGTAAGAGTTGGTTTGCGGACTTATGTTTACAAATATTATTATTATTATTATTATTATTATCATCATCACCGCGTCTTACTACACGGTTGGGTTATACGCACTTAAGCTTAATGTGTAATGGTAGGGTGATTGTGAGATGAAATGGAGGACCTACAGTTTAACGTGGAATCCGAACCACGGTGGAGACCTGTTTTACAAATAATTTCTAAATAATTTTAATGGTTATCACACGCTCATACTATTTGGTACCCCTGGTTTTTTGAACACCCTGTGTATCGGTATCAAAAGAAAAAATGCGGGTAATATTGATGTATTTCTCTGTATCATTATATTGTTTATATTCGTACGTATCTTAGAGCAATATATACAACTTTATTACTAAATTAGAGTTTCGCATGTAGTAAACTTAAATCATTAAGGATAATAACAATATTTTACTATAGGACCAGGTAATATTAACATGGAACCCTTCTTTAGACTGCTGATTAATGACATCAACTGGTATAAAAATGTCAAGGAGAGCATCCTCTATGCATATTTGCTTTTCTAGGTTATGAGAACAGACAATTGGGGAGACCTAAACACAGATGGGAGGATAACATTAGAATGCACCTGAAATATAAAAGGTGTAATGAGGTGAACTGGATATAGCTAGCTCACTAATGGGATAGGCGGCGTACTTTTATAAGTGCGGCAATGAACTTTTAGAGTTCTTAATACCATAAAGTAAGTAGGTAAGGCCATTGATTAAAAATGTTGAATTCCAATTTTAAAGAAGAACCTTGTAGAACATTTTATATTTGTAAACCATGATAGCGTATTTATATAGTATTAGCGTTTTTATAAGTATTGAAAATATCTATCAAAAGTAGCAACTATATATATCATTATTTGACGTACCTTACGTGAAAGTAATCCAATAACTTCTTTATCTGTCAGATAAAGTCTTTCCTAAGAGAATTGAACTTATTTAAATAATAACCCCTACCACCTCATCCTTATTTAAATACTCCATTCTATTCTTAGCGGGTTTAATACCATTTATCTGTAATAAGAAGTTTGTTTAAGACCATTAGGCATCTCAGGAGGCAAATTCCCAATTCATTCTGATTCATAAGCAATAAAGGACAAGTCGCAGCTAGACAATATTGGCATTGGAACAAAAGAATGACAAACGTATTATTTTTTTATCTTTTTTTGTGAAATACTAAATCAACAGATCACAGCAGCCCCACTTTCCTTCATTAGCACACATTACACTCATCATTGGCTCCGCATGACGTAATCAGAACATCCCCTCAGCCTTTTACTCTCTTTCCCCGCTAAGTGGAGCAGCGCTTACCACCAACTTTGTTCGAGAAGTATTGGCTGGCAGGGGGGAAGGGAGGGACGCTTTTGTCCCTTGGAACAACTTTGTTTTCCACTTGTTCGCTAGTTTTTACGTGCGCCACATCCACGCTGCCACCAGGTACGACGACACTGCCCCTCCTGCCCCCCTTCAATCCTTCCCCCTCTTTGGGTGATGACACTGATGTAATCAACTGAACAACTCTTCTTCAGACTAGATCCTTTCCCTACCTTCCCCTCCAGGGCTGCCTATCGGGAGGGGGGAAGTCTGCCTTGGTTAATATTGACTTTACAATCCCTCTAAAATTTACTACTGGAGACGAGATTTATCAACGTGGTTTTTTAAGGTAGACGTCTATCTGAAGGTAAAACATCCACATTGTTAATTGAAGTCTATCATAAAATCAATGGGAGATAGGAGTGAAGGGGGTAACTAAGAGTAAATGCATCCATATAAGTGTGGGAAGAGAATGATAAACATACAGTGATAATAACATTTAGGAAACTATCGCATGGTACAACCACGCGGTCAAGTCGGATGAAAATATTATGCCTTCTTATGACTACTCAACCACCAATGTGTCTCGCTAAGATAATGATTAACTTCAAAGGGTTATTTTTATACCTGAGAAAATTGACAGATGTTTTTTATATAATCTTTTTATAAAATAAGATGTTACAGTTTAATTGAAAACTTGTAGAATGTTCTGAAAAGAAATATTATGGTAATTTATAGATTAACTTTAATCTTTTATTAGTATATATTTTGATTCCCTCTATAATTAAAAAATATTTTGTGAGTCTCTGAAATGGTAGGCTCTGAATTTCAACCATCCCCACTGGTGGGCACGCGGACAGAGGTGTCTGTCTCGTATTGTTGGTTTTGGTGGTGACGAGAAGGTCTAGGCATATAGAAGAGAATAGCATAATACATTTCTTCATGGTCTGGGCTATAAACTAACTTGGTCTACTATACTGAGGTATTTGTTCTATTGGCTCTCACACTCCCATTCTACACACGTACGTCCTTAATCTTTGTCATTGCCACCACTAAATCAAAAGTTCCCAACCCTGGGTCCGTGAAAATTCATGTGAGATTCCACGAAATTTATCTAAATTTTTAAATTACATTTTATTTGTGTTTTACATCATGTAATAAATATTCGCTATTTACAATTAGCTTTGACATTCCCCCCCCACCCCCCCATTATTGTTCAACTAAACAAATTTATTTTATTATTACAAAATTGGCTACGTAGAATGCTTTAGTGTATCTACAGTAGGAGAGGTAGTGACGAATAGGAAAAGTCATAATCTATCCATTCGCCAAAACATACGATCTGCAAAATGTTCACAACAATAATTTGCTTTAAAATTTGTTGTCCTTTAAACCGATTTCACCTGAATGAAAGATGAACTTATGAAAACCACCTTTGTGAGCTTTTTATACACATATATATTTTTTTTGTAGAAGCGATGTTTTTTGTAAACCTAAACTAAACTGTTTTGTAAACAAGAGCTTCTAAAATGCTTTATTCTCTTCAAAAATTAAGTTAGTGAACCAGACAAAAGAACAGCGGTTGATAACGTCATACAAACGTTCCTTATTTGTGTTCATGCGTGGTTTACCTAATAACAACTTTTTTTGAAACTACTATTTTGTATGGCTTTGTCTCAAATCTATATAAAAAAATTGGTAGCCAGTTGTAATAAAATATGAGTGTTAATATTCTATAATATTTTTAATTTTTTTTATTTCATCTACATTAATCTCTCTTTATGTTGCTAAAACCGGGGGAAAAAAGCGTAAGAGATTAATGTTGTTTTCTGCCTTTCACTAAGTAAGCCAATTATATAGAAATAATTAAGGAAGTATTTTAAGAATCGTTTGATAACTTTTTTATTGATAATATAGTATTACTAAGCAAATAATAATTATTTCCGAATAGGTAGAAGTTAGCTACCTCCAGCCAACGTTTGGAATAAATAATCTGCTACAAGCTGTTACGTGCCACCTCTCCTACTGTAGATGCTCGATAGAAATGTGTTAGTAGGTTTTTATTCCACCCCCCTCCCCCCGTAAGGTGAATGGGGTGCTTCAGCGAGTGATCAATGTCTTCAGTGGTCGGTGATACGGACAAGGTTGGAAAACACTCCACTATAAAGATACCATGTGGACATCCCGGATGTTTAGTAAGACGTAAGTCACGTCGCTCTTGATATTTAAAACTTTTCCTTCAGTGAGTTCAACTCACGTCTGGTGAACTAAGGACAAACGCACACGAGGTGGTGCATGAGAAGATTTTCTTAGCATGTCGCATTCACTGCTGTTTATACTTTTATCTCCCTAACCAAATAAAAAAACAACTATCTTAAAATGTTTTACAAACTTAATTTAAGTCCTTTATTGTTATCACCAATTACTACATCACTACATTACTACATATAAATGGTAGAGTGGGACATGCATCCATGGGATTGGCGATCAGGCCCTTTTCTGTGATATTTGCGTCCAGCCGTAATACAGTGAGATTTGTGGCTTTATTCCTGCATATCGTTTATATGTAAATGAGTATAACCCGAACGGGTAGTAAGACGCGGTGCTAATAATAATCGTTTATATGTAAAGGGTTTGTATACCTAAAAGTGACACTCTGCTGGCATGACTGTCCTTGTCTTCCTTGTACTCTCTCACCAGGTCAAGCTCTTAGATTTTCCAACCTAAACTCTCACAATGTCAAATTCTAGGGTTGAGGTTAGGCTAGTTAGGCTAGGTTAGGCTATATTAGTGTACGTTATCTTAGGTTCTTTTAGGATTGCTTTGTGGAAAATAGAGTATCAAAATGAGGCATTTCGAATGTTAGAGTATTGCCACAATCCATAATTTAGAAAACATAATTATTTAACACAATTTAGAAACATAGCCCAGATAGCAAGGGCGTATAAATTGAAGAATTAAGGGTGTCTGTAAGTATAAACAGTTTTATAATAGACTAGAGGACGATTAAAATTCTCTAGTTGACCCTTCTTAGAAAAAAATAGTTTTCTACGCCTTTTGCTAAGTAGGTTTTTGAAATTGGTGTTGAAATTATGTTACCCAATTCAGTGGCCGATTGATCGACGGCGGTACTCTTGTGTCAGACTAACCTACTGATGATGGAAAGATCGGGGCTCAACTCTCGGTAGTAGTTGGGATGGCTACCTTTTACAGGCTAGGATTGGTTGAATTTGATCACGTGACCACGACCCTTGCACTCTGATTGACTTTTGGTTTCTCACACCCCTCCTGACCCCATTTCAAGTATTACAAACTTGTTTATTCTTGTCTCATTTGTTTTTTATTTGTACTCATTGCTTTATTATGTGCGCTCAATGGTTATTTATGTGTGAGCATTTGTTTTTTATTTGAGCTCATTGGTTATTTATTTATCGATTTTCTATGTCTGAATAGTATTGGGATGGGGCGTAAGAGTATTTTATTTATTTATTGGCGTGCGGTCCACGGCACCGGGCGCTCCTCTTTCGGCATTGATAGTGAGCGCTGAGAGAATCTTCTCTGGCCAGCCACTTAGCGAAGAATGTTACAACCTAGCAGCTGACAGCGTATCACGGCCATAATGCTCCTTTCACTTCCCCTCACTACCACTCCTTAGAGCTATATGTTGCAACGCTCTCCCCCACACCCCGATGTGGTAATGAGTTTTTCTGGTATCGCAACCCCTCCCCCACCTACTATATGGTAATGGGTTTTCCCTGATGACAGATGCCAGTTAGGCGGGTCGACAAGACTAGGCGGGACATGAATAGATCGTGACCTTGAATAATATTGCAATAGGGGTTTCCTGGTTATACGCACCAGTTTGGTGGGCTGACAAGACAAGTCGCGACAAGAATAGATCGTGACCTTGAATGTTGTCGCAAAAGGTTTTCCCTTATGACTGGCACCAGTTTGGCAGATCGACGAGATAAGTCGGGAAAGAATAGATAGTTACCTTGAAACCGTGAGCTAGTACAAGAGGTAATTGACCCTGTTCATCTTTGGTGACAGTTTGACGGTTCGACATGTTGAGACTCGTATATACTTGTAAGGGGACAGAAAGATTTTGCGTGAATAAAACACGATTTTACAAAAAAAAATATTTATAAGACATTAAAGGTTATACAGACATATATTAACGGTTTCACAGACATTATACATAATGTTTATTATACACTTTTACAGGAATGCTGCATATATTCGTTCATACGTTTTCTACAGTGTCCCTTAGATGCGTTGGTAAAATTGTTTTTAGTTCACAATCCCGCTAGGTGCTAGTTAGGCAACACGTTTGATTCCTGCGATTTGTTTCTCGCTCATGAAGACCATACGGTCACCGCACATGAGTATCAGAGAGATTTCATTATTAGTCAAGATAATCTTCTAGCGAGGTTAAGTGTTGCTGAAAAACTTTGATATGACCGACTTGTAGCTGCCCAGTTCTTGCCACTCTGTACGATTATACACCACGCAGTTCCCTCCACAATTTTCTAGCTGGACATAGGACGTAGAGTTGTTCTTGACCCTCATGCCAACGATGACTGGCTTAGCATCAACTTAGTCTATCGGAAACAATCTGTTAAAAATACTGGTGATGACGAGCAGTTTCACCGGCTTTTCTTTGCGGTTGCAAACGTCTTGACCTTCCATGATATTTGTTCACATCTACGACTGTCATAGTTATCGCCAGCACGCCATCAGGACGCCCCTTTTTTAGGCGAACGCAGATTGGACGCAGCCTCTTGAGAGGCGGCAGCACCCTACAGTCTTGAAAAATGTATTGTAATCACCCACCACCTTAGCGTCGTTGCCTGTATGATTTTTGGGCAAGAATAGTGTTAAAAATGTTTTCATCGGAATATTCTGGGTGCGATAAATAAGGTACATGAGACAGCAATAGCTGTAAACGTTTGAGGTGATGTGTTAAAGTGGTAGCGTGCTATGAGACGTTCGGAAAGTGCGTTTCAGGTTTGGTGTGAGGCTCAGAGTTGATGACGATACTGACAGGTTGAGCTATTCTTGTGGGTAGATTATCAGCAGGGAAAACACCCGACTGTACAGAACCGAACCACGGGATTGTTTTCAGCGCACGTCTTATGGTGTGAGTGTCCATCTTCAATCATACAATCTCTAAATCCTCAAACGATGGAGGCCGCATCGTTTGGTTAACTGTCCGGTGAATAAGTTGTCCAGTGATTTCATTGCACACCCGGAAGAATAGTGAGTGTTTTTAATTCCACATGGGTGATGGGATATTTTGCAGGACTGATGTTAAGGCCTTATTATGTTCCAACAGTATAGAAGGTGCTACTTTGACACGTCACACTATAACGCCAGCTTAAGTAATGTGAACCCTAAATTGTGGGAGTTCAGGTACGGCCATAATACTAAACCCATATCTAGAACAGACCAGCTTGACTCAGAGTTAGGTGCCGATCCAAAGGTATTTCTCTTGGTTAAACACGTCACCATGTAGAAACCCCAACAGATCCACGGTCTTACTTTTTGCGGTGAGAATTCGACGGGCCTCAAATACCTTGTTGCCAGCGTTAGCCTCCTCAAAGTTTCCAGGGTTGTCTGCGAACCACATTTAACTAGTCTAATTAATATATATATGCATCCAACCCGAACTAGTTGTAAGACACCGTGATAAAAAAAAACTACATAAGGAGGCTATTAATTTTGATTATTAATTATATATGTTCACTTTATTTTTGAAATATTAACCATTTAAATAACGGATTATTGACTTAAATATATTATATGTGCTGTTAAATAAATTTTTACTCTAGGACTTATCCCGATTAGCACCTTATATAAATCAGTGAATTTTCAAAGTGGAAACTCATCTGTCGTGGCATAGTTCGGCAATCACGTGTCTGAGAACAAATATCTCTTGCGAGGCTCCTATTATCCGTCATGGCTGTGTCCTTTGAGTGTAGCCACGCATATTACATACGAAGCGGGCAATCTAGGAACCGATGGCCCCGTGACTTGTCCTAATTGTGAGAAAAAAAATAATGGATGGGAACGCGAGTTAATAGCAGCATTTTTGTAGTTTTTATGATATTGGCCAAAATTAATAAAATATTTCTTCGGTAAAAACATTTAATTTAATTTAATAGACCTAGTAATTTCATTATTTCCAGATTTTGGAACATAATTAAGTTTTTTTAAGATTATTTAATAAATTCCACCATACTAATAGTATATATTCATAAAATCAAGATTACTATGTGTAGAAAATTACCAACCACATATCTACAGAATAAACATTTCATTTAATTTGAACAAAAAATGTGTTGTTATAAAATGTGAAAAAGTGTAACTTGAATCGCCTCGCCTTCTACTCCAACAACCGTTAGTTTGAGGGATAGGGTCAAAATGAAAAAGTCCAAAAATATAGCCTTACAACATATAATTATCAAATTTGAACCAAATACACGAAATATATTAAGATTTGTTACCAGAGACATAAATACAGTTATTCACACGTGGGGTAAGGACAGACAGAATGGTAAAATTCCTATTCTTGGATTCGGAGACACATAAAACTTAATGACAGATCATTATTTAATAGCTAACATTTTTACGAATACAATACTTAACCTTGATTTTAGAAAATAAAAATGAGGCTTGCAATTTAAACATTAAGTCTTAATACAGTAATTTTCACATTAAAACATAATTCATGTCCTTAGATTAATCACAAAAGTTATAAAAATTATAAAACCAACTATTGTTTTTATCATATTCATGTTTTAAAAATAAAATCTCCAGTTCAAATGATCGTACCCGTGTACAAATTTTAAATTTTTCCAAAGGCAATTAATTTTTTATTGTAGGATTAATATTTTGTTAAATTTAATTGTATTTGCTATGGAAAAAAGTTCTCCATTAGATTTTACAATTTGTAGATCTCTTCTTATTATAATTTTAAACTAGCTGTTATTTTAATAGCAAAAACATTACCTCTGGACTAGATTTAATTTTTTTTTGTCATCAATAGACAATTACGTTTTTTACCTTGCTAATTTATTTCATGAACAAGTGTCACAGCATGACAGCTTATCAATAACTTGTTGATTTGATAACTCACCTCTAATTTGGTAAGAGAATAGAGCATTATTCAGCAGTTTCGTGAAATTTACAAACCAGTAATCAGTGCTCTCATTTTGTAAGCTTAAGCTCTCAATAAATTTAATTGAAAGATATATTGTTACAACAACCTTATTAATTAAACAATTATAAATACAATAATGATCTAGCAAATTGTTAATATTGCTGTCATAATCCAATATAAGCATCTATTAAAAAAATATTATGGGTGTAGGAAAACTTCTAAATGTCGAAGTCGAGTGTCAAATATATTTATTTTCGACTTCATCACGCACAATAATCCTCGCATTTTCGGAACATTAAGTAGAAGTAAGAATAAAACGTTGATCTATTTTAATAAAATAAGAGTTTTTTGGTCTGTTTGTTATGAGCATTGCGTGATATATACCTCACACAGAGGGTTGACATTTTAAAATTCGTAACCCCTCTGCACAAACATTAGCACCTCAGAGCCCGAATTTTAATTTTTTTACTAGAATGTTTTTAATTTTATAAAAAACTGAGCTGGAAAAAAAATCAAATGATTACTTATTTTCTGTCTGGTTGAAGAAAATAAAGGCGTTATCCCTGTCCATGACGGGTACTTCAGCTGGTATATATTAAACAGATCTCCCTTAATATGTGTTATAAGCTATACCTATTTAAACATAAAGCAATCATTTATATAAACACTACTAAACCTATGTTATCACAGTAAAGTGATCAAATGACACAAATAACACATGCAGATATATAATTCAAAGACAAAAGCATAAATAGTTAAGTGCACTTTCGTTTTTATTATTACTTAAATGCACTAAATGGGTATTTTTTTTAAAAAAAACATCATCTTGTCCTACTACTTGTACATGTTCATGTTTTATGCATTTATAAATTACTCTAATGGAATAGGAATGAGGAAGGAGGTATTTAAAAGTTAATATACACATGCTTGCGTGGAAGGAGAGTGGTAAACCTTCTAGGAAAAACCACCCTCAGTAGTCCCTACCAGGATTCGATCCCGGACTTTCCCATCATCAGCAGGCAAGTCCAACACGCGAGGAACGCCTTAAACAGTTTGTACACTGAAGCGGGTATGTAAAAATTAAAAATAGTGTTGGCTGGCAAAAAAAAAAGTTATCTTTGAATTTGCTTTGCATATTACAAACTTCACTTTCAATTATTATCTCATTTAAAAATTGACCTTAACAGTCCGTCAAATAATACAAAGTAAAAAACTGACATTGATTATTAGTTTGCATATTCTTATATTGTATATCATCTTAAAGACCTACGTATTAAAATATTCAATAGAATAATATATGGTGGAAGGAATACTCTAGTTAATTTCAAACTTAATAAAAGTATACTGTTGCGATGCATCCTCTTATCCTGCGTTCCATGTTTTGTTTTACTCGTTGAATACACCTGAGGTGTTACCTATTTTCTCACATCCATTTGCGATACGCTTTCTTCAAACCTAAACATCAGGCACGGGAATTGCGTTTACAATGGACTACAAATGTCACCAGAGATCAGAATCCATTGAGCTCAAATCTGGTGATAGAGCAGCCCATAAAATGGATACCTCACAACCAACCCACCTTTGAATAAAATCGTTAATAGCTCCAAGACTAAGACTTTTTAAACCCATGTTTATTTGCACTTTTCTTAATGTTTGGTCAGTATGAATTTGCACCTAGAATATTTGACATTAATTAAAATACATCCTCTATAGTTTTATAAATGTTTCTTCTTTCTAAAATGATATGTCATTATTTATAAAGGTTATAACTATCCTTTAGAGAGAGTGAGAAAACAAACTTGTTAATAATATTTAAAACTACACACTCAGTGCCACCGGCTGGTAT
The DNA here is from genome assembly GCA_902141375.1 of Timema poppense. Lineage (NCBI taxonomy): Eukaryota > Metazoa > Arthropoda > Insecta > Phasmatodea > Timematidae > Timema > Timema poppense. The sequence continues at coordinate 8,207 of CABFOV010005928.1, read as the reverse complement.
TATAACCTTAAACACTACGTCACAGACAATCCAGACTATTCTGAACTTGCCGCCTTAGATCGTATGAACACAGGTGCCAGGTCTAGATTAGTAGATATTAAAGATGTGAAGACAATTGCTTTAATATTTTTGCTTTTGAAACATGCATGTATTTTGTATTCTAAGGCTTACAAGTACTTTATTAAATAATATTTAGCACCACGTCTTACTACACGTTCGGGTTATACACTTTAAGTACTAATTACTCTAATGGAATAGGAATTGGGAAGGTTTAATTAGATGAAGTGAACCCGCATTTTCGTGGAGGGAGGGTGGAAAACCATTTAGGAAAAACCACCCCCAGTTCACCCGAACGAGAATCGAACCTCGATCTCCCCGTCCTCAGCAGTCGAGCTTGGAAAAACCACCCCCAGTTCACCCGACCGAGAATCGAACCTCGATCTCCCCGTCCTCAGCAGTCGAGCTCAACACGACAAGCACGTTAGCCAACTACGCCACCGAGGCGGGTTACCTTATTAAAACATTTTGTAAATGTCCTACTTAAAAATATATATATATATATATTGAGCATACTCAAATCTACTTTACTAAAGTAAGTATAAGTATGTTTAGAAGAGTTACTAAAATTAAGTGGACTAACAAATTTGTTATTATAAAAAGTATTATTTAATAATCAATGATGATTTTTAATTCTCATTAATTATTACTGTTGTTATTAAATTATAACTGCCATGGGTTTTGTAGACGTTTATTGACGGGTCACTAACTATTTTGAGGCCTCGTCTATTGTGAACTACGAGATTTAGATTTAGATCTGGTGGGTCTTTGTCCGTATCCCAAGTATTACACCAAATAGAGCTCACTCTGCTTCTCACGTTGGAACTGTTGCGCGAGACATGCAAGGCTCGGAGAATTGCGGCAGCCTGTTGACGCGACAAGACGCGCCTCTACTCGCCGACAACTATTCGTCTTGCCTGCTGCCAATCAAAGTTCAACCACCTCCTCTTTGCTTCTCTCTCCCTGGTAGAACGTACCTGTTGCTGCAGCAAGCAACTCGTCGACATCACAAGTCTGGGACACACTCATACTCTCTTTCTCTCTCTACTTGGATATATCTCTCTTTCTCTTAACCCTTGACAGCCACTTACAAGGAAGGGTTGGGAGAGGGGAGGGTGGTTGTGTCGAGACACCACCGCTCACCGCCGTTGTACGACGACGCTAAGTAATTGTTGACTTGTCCTTACGAGAAGCACTTGAACAAAAGCTTTTACTTTTGTTGTTTTATATTTGTTGTATAGGATGAGCAGTAAATGTAGTTCCTCTACACAGAGATATGAAAAATTATGTTAACAAGCCAGTGTTTCTAAGCGCTTCAAATATATTGCACTTAAATAAGTCTTATTTTTGTACACATTTATATTGTTTCTACCCGTCTTTTAAACTCCCTAGGTGACCTGGCGGTCTAGGGGTAAGGTGTCAGACTTCTATGCTGGCGGCCGGAGTTCAATCCTCGGTCACAGATTTATCTGATTACCAAACCCTTCCTTCACCTCTGACAATACATCTTGTGAATGTGGGGAATGCCAGTCCTCCACCGTGGTTCGGATTCCACGTTAAACTGTAGGTCCTTCATTTCATCTCACAATCACCCTACCATTACTCATTAGCGTAAGTGCGTGTAACCCAAACGGGTAGTAAGACGCGGTGCTAATAATAATAATTTTATACTCCCTCCAACATGTTTTGGGTTTCTCTGAACTAATATTTTAAAATGATAACAAGCTATTGCTATCTGATATATTAATGTTTTAAAAGAATTAGTTAAAAGTTCCCTAAGTGGAGATTTCCTGTAAAAAGCTACAATATCAGGCATATGGACGGATTCGTGAAATTAGCGCTAATAATTTGTATCTAACGATAAAAGTTGTCGGTTTAACTTCAAGCCTATGTTGCCACAGTGTACGTCGTTGTGTTAGCGCTATAGATTAATGATAATATGTCATTGCATTTCAGAGCTCTGGTGTAACTTGCCAACCATACTATAATTTTCACTTAATTTTTCTAATTTGTAAAAATATTTTACAATTTATTATTTTTTGATGAATAAAAAACAAGTTTCAAAATTCGTCCATGACATAACACGCTATGTTGTCGTGCATGTCAACTACACTTTATGTCCATTCATGATAATTTGGAGGAAGGATCGTCTAGCAATGTTTAAAATAATAATACAAAATATTTTTGAGATACAGTAGAGCATACATCCTTATTAAAGATATTTTTTATCCTTTAGGTCAACTGTTGAGACCTTCTTGTTCATTTTCGTGGTTGGCCACAGCTATTCAAGCTGATGACAAGTGAGGAGTGGTTCTCGCTCAGAATGAAAATAAAGAAGTGATATATTTATTTGGACAGAGTGATTCCACACAGAGCATATTTATTTTGACAGAGCCGATCCCACATGATGAGACACTGAGAGGAAGCCTGCGCTGAGGTTATTGGAAAAATCAGATCTATCTACTTCTAAATTAGCGCAAGTATCGATTTTGACGGATGGGAGTGAAGATTTTAACTCTCTCTTTAACATTTAACATATTAATTTCTAAATATCTTCAACTTTGATACTAATTTAAATTTTTTGTAATATTTATCCCTAGTTCATGACCAACCCCTCTACCTCTGTTATGATGTACTAATATTCTTCTTGGATTCAGAGAAAATAATCTTTTTAAAATTTTGTTCTAGAAAAAGATACTTGGAACATTATTTTAATAAAATCAAGGTTCTCTCCTTGGCGTCTGAAAGCGTTCAAATCTAAATAAGTGTTCGTTCTTGAGAAAAATATTAAGAACTCTGTATTTTTTATGGTAAAGTGAATTTAAAATAAATCTAAATATAGTTCAAACCCAAAACACACCAAATTAACCATATACCTTTTTATATTCTAAACAGGCAGTTTAATGGTTCATCAACCTTTACCGTTTTATATATATTTTATTAAAGCAACATTTATTGAAAGGAGGTTAATTTACAGTTGGAGTGTGGTAATTATTGGCCTTTCAACTAGGTCACATGGTAGAATCATTTTATTCCTCCATTCGAAATATGGAAAGATCAAACACATATTAATATTCTGAAAATTTAATATATTAAACATGCATTAATTCAGGGCTCAAGATGAATATTAATTCACAGCCACCTCCCAGATGTACTTAAAATCCTGTTTCGGTTAAATGCCTTATCAACATTTAATTCTCAGGAGAGTGGTACCCTTCCGGAAAACCAATAAGAAATTTGAAAATGTACCAGCGAAGCAACCACTGGACGGTGTGGCGCGTGTTTTCTCTAACCACCGTGTCGTTTTAAGTAACATCCCGCGTTATTAGGGTTATATAAGGAAAGGTATCTCCACCAGGTTTGAAGGCAGCTCTATTATTCCCTTCCCAAAATGTATCTGTCTTCCCCTTAGTGTTGATTTAAGACCAACTTTTATGATATTATTGGCATCAAAACAGGGAAATAATTTTTTCCTCAGCTATAATTTGTGTATTAGGGAAACTTTTGACAGGGATTTTACACCCTTAAAATGATGCCGCTACCATAGCAATTTATTTAAGTGATTTTCTCGATATCCTTTAGAAAGATACAGTATTTCACGCACTCCTTTGCTGTCATTACCATTAGGATCATTTTATCTTAACTGCTGGTTTGCCATTTTTCATTTTAAATATATCTATTTTAGCTTTTGTTTGTTAAGTTCAAATAAATAATCGTTAATTTTACTGTGGCCAACTGACGTGGCATTGTTTGAGTGTCCTCTTTGAAAGATGATAAATTCGTATGAAACAGGCATTCACGCCTGAAGAAGAAGAAGATTAGAATGTTATATTATGGTTCTATTAGAAATTTTGATGAGATCAGTTAATATTTTGTTTTATTTTTATTTTATAATTTAAAAAATTAAAATGTAACTTTAACTTCTCATTCATTAGTTTTAGTGCATTATTTAAATTCCCAAATCAAACCCGTTGTTACCTTAAATATCTATTTTGAAATAATCTATAAAAATCATGCAGGTAGTTATTTTTAAGATTTAAACAATGGATACATTAACTCAATATCATTAAAGCATTGGTAATCGTTAGATAAAAACTAAATAAGCAAGGATCTCCTTGAATAATTAGCACTGTATGCATTTGGAATATATATAATTAAATAAATTAAATTTTTGACAGGTATTCACAAAACATTTAACAAACAAACAAATTTGTTCAAACAAGTTTACCTAAAATATTCATAAAAATACTTATTATTAATTGCATATGTGACAGTGTTTTTTTAATAACCATCAAATATAATATAAACTATGATCTATTGTATGCATTTTTAAATTTATAATAAATAAATGGTACGACATTATCGTAGGCTTAGTACTTTATGATTCAAATGTATAGTTTTTAAAAACAAAATTCAGTATCTTACCCTCAATTTTTGTCCTTAAAAATAATCAATATGTAAATTGTTAAACCAGATTAATAAAACCACCTATGAAAAGTACCGAATTATCAAAACTTTGTTATCAGTAAACGACCCTAAATTTTATAGTCTGAATCAAAATAATTATTTTAAATTAAGGTATAGTCATAAATAATCTATTTATATTTTATTACGAAATCCATCAAACTATTTTGTGTTTATCCCACACACAGCCACACACAGAAGGACATACACAACTGTAAGGTCCACATTTTTGAGCTCGGAGGCACATTATAACGTCAAGATCCATCATAAACTCGAGGTACAAAAGTTTCACGATTATATTTTTATGAAAAACTATAATACCAAAAATGGAAGTGTAAGTTCTGAGAACAGAACGGCTGAAGACGAGATAAAACATGTCTGTATCGTAGCTTCGTATTACCAAGTAATGGTTCAATAAGAAGCTAATACGTCGAAACGTTTCCTCTTCTTCTTTGTTCAGACTTGTTTTTCCTTGTTAGTGAGTCTAAAAGGAGGAAGGTGCTAACATGTATTTACATATTAAATAAGTTCTAGTTCAGGGCCTGAGAGTAGAAAGTAGAATGGAAAGTAATAGTTTGCATAAAGAAGTGAATAAATAAAGTTTAAAGGAGAAGAAAAAAGAGGTAAACCAAGAGTTATAGACCCGCAAAAATAATAAGTGCACATGTTTGGAAGCGAAGTGTTGCCACTTACGCCTTAAAAGATAGTATCGGTGGACACACGGGTTACGGAGCTGACTTCGTCTAGTATGGTTTGTCTTTTATGCTTATGTTGAGGTTTTAATCCTTGCTGGGTGTATTAAGTGCATTTTATTTTAATAATAAGTTTTAAATTCTTCTTTCACGCCAATTCTAGTACGTTTACTCAAAACTCTAACTTATTTAACTTCCTCCTCATACACACATAAAAATAAAGCTAGAAATGTGTGTGTAAATGGAGGCGAATTGAGACTACGAGTTCGTATCAGAGGGAGGTAACACATCGAAAATCTTTATTAGCTTGTCTAGAATCAGTCGCGACCACTGGTTGGAAAAGTGACCTCTCTATTAACTATTTATGATAATTTGCTGAATATTAGATACTTATCCTAACTTAATTCTAGCACAGACACGTGTGTTAATAACTTTTTACCATTTCCTAAAATATATTCTGATACCTCGGATCAGTCTTTGGCTGTTAAAAGTTTACGAATTCCAATTCAAGAAAACTTTGTTCCAAGAATCTTAAACTAGTCTAGTAAGAGATATCATCACTATCGCCAATAATATATGACCGGACAATATAAACTGGGGGCGGGGGGTCACGAGATCGATACTAGCCAGAATGTCGTGAGTATTGTGTTTCCATTTTTTAATGAATGCCAGTATAAGTCCTTAGAATTAATCCAACGACCGGTAGAAATGATTTGATTAGAACTTATAGAGGTTACTATTTACTGTATGAATAATATAAATAAAACGTTCCCCTGCATTCGTGGCAATATAGTCCTATGTGTCATTTTTGCAATAGACTTGATTTTAGATGACCAGTGGCTTGGAATACGATTACTGGCTAAGTGATCCAAGGATGGTTGTCCATTAATAGTTGTCTACCACTGGCGTAAGAAGGGTTGAGAAATATTATCAGTTCCAATCTTCAAGTATTTTTTTAAAGAAATAGCTATAACATATTTGTAAACAATATATTGTAGATAAAGTAAAGTGGTCTAAAGAGGGATTTTTTAAGAAAATTAAATAATGTTTGTTAATCAGATATTATATACTATACTAACGAAACTGAAATTAATATAAGATAGATCAATTTAAATTTTGAAACAGTATGGTAATATTGACACGAGTCATATTGCTGTAATAGTGTTATGTGCAGTGGCGGCTCGTAGCTAAAATTAGTGGGGGTGCTGCTCCAGAAAATGTTTAGCTTTTGTTTTAAATTGTGTAAAAGGATAAAATATGTATAAAAACAAAATTTATTCAGGAACTTTATAAAATATTAACAAAAAACAAACAAATATATTTTATTTACTTTAACTTAAATTGTTACAGTTCAAGCTTGATCTATTCATTTAAAAATGAAATACCTTCTTATTGTTTTAATTTGCGCAAAAAGTTAAATAATTTTCTCCTTGATCTCTGGATGACAATTTAGGAAATTTTTCCCCATTGAAAGTACTGCAAGCACATTTATTCTTTCTGTTAAATAAAAGAACCGACAAAAAAATCAAATAGAATAGCTGGAAGCAGAATAATAATCTAATTCTACACTCTTCTACACTTTATCACATTCAAGAATATGGTACACGGTTTTTAAGCACGGCACACGCTGAGTAAAAAAAACACTTCCTTCCACCATCACGCCAGAGCCGGAACTGCGAAAGCAACAGTGCTCTCTCTACCTGGCAGTTCCGACTTCCTCTCCAACTCCCTCCTATGTGCGCATACTCACAACAGTCAAACACCACGTCACTGGCACTGTCAAGCGCAATATTCCATACAAAGACTTTTGTATCTTTTTCATAAACTGGGGGATGGCTACTGAAGTACTGACACTAAGCTTAAGGAATATATAATGTACTAAAATAATAAAGAAACAATTAAGGAAAAAAGGACTCATTATATTAAATGCTATCGATAATTTCAAGTGGAAATAGGGGGTGCTGCAATTCCTTAGTGCCTATACACGAGCCGACACTGGTTGTGTGAATTAAAAACATAATTGTAATAATTATTTTAAAAATACTCGAAATAATAATAATAATATATTTCATAGTTAAATTAAAACTAAAGTTATTAAATAAAGTATTGCTACGATGATTTTATATGTATTATTTTCAGCCGTTTAAATAATGATAGCATATGGTAAATATTAATTGATTAATATTTTATTAAGTTTTGAGCTCACTGATATTTAATACATTGTAAATTATATCTTGCACTGTTACTTTAATGAATTAAGAATAATATATTAAACTAAATTATACATTTAGCGTATAAACTTGTCTCCTACTACACGTGTAAACGATTATTGCTGCTACATTGTAGTAAACAAATCCTCCTGGAGTTATTGCTACACTAGCGTCTTCAAACTGCGCCTTTCGAAGAGTCTTTGTTTGCCACTCCTGACTGTTAGGCCGGTGACTCTGTTTTGTCATCTTGTTGACCTCTAATAGAAAAAGGAAAAACTAACCTTCATTTACAAAATATTTCAACCTTACTGACAAAATGTCGTTCTCAGCCTATTGCTAATTTCATGTATAAAACCCTTAAAGAATTTATTTATAATCAGAAAATACCAACTATGCTAGCTAAGGTGAAGTGTTGGTTGAAATTATAAATATCTGTGGGCTAACAACAATTGGACTCACCCAAATTGCGCCAATTCTCTTAGTTAGGACCCGAATTGGGCTAAGAGTTTAAAACTGCCCCCCAGACCGGACCCGAATTGCGCCAATACCCCTCTTCCCAAGACAGGACCCGAATTGTGCCAACTCTGAACATAAAAAAATATTAATGCTATGTCTGGTGGTAAGAAGGACACAAGTCAAAAAATATAATTTATTTAACAATATTTAGCTCAAAACCAAACAATATTATATCAAAGTGAAATCTCCGTTTTTAAAACATTGTCAATAATAGCTATATGTATGCTAAATAATAGTATAACAAACATAATATAAACAAGTCATACAA
>CABFOV010005927.1:0-38680 GCA_902141375.1 Timema poppense | reverse complement strand
AGTTTCGGAGCCTATTCATTACAAACAAACAAACAAACAAAAAATCAAATCTTTCCTCTTTATAATATTAGTATGATTATTCCATTGTAATCTTGAGCGGTAGTCTAACAAAATCTCTAAATTATTTCAGACAATATATTCTTGAAAATAATTCGTTATGGAATAATAATAAATATTATAAATACCTATAAAATATTATTAATTTTAAATTAAAAATCTATTAATGTTAAGTGCTAAAAATTGATTTGTATATTCAAAGGGATGCTACAAATATCATTTCGTAGGAAACTCGAATTATTATATATATTTATTTATATTCTATAATTTAAGTTAGCCAGTTTCTACTGAAGCTTCAACTTTTTATTTTTATAATCCTTTATATGCCTGGATCTGCTTAAGCTTTCAAATATAGGTCTACTTGTAGTGGTGTGAATTATATTTTTCATTTTTAAATCTAAATACTAAATACCAAGGAGATTATAGTGATGTTTAATATGAATTCATGAAATATACGCAGTGTACTTACTGTACGTTAAAAAATATATATTTAACGAAATCTTTTTACTTCAAATTTATAAACGCGTAATAATTAATACTCCCATTCGAGACTTATTTAATCTACTTTACATAACATAAGCCATTCTTAAATATATAAAATGGCAATACGACTCTGTGTGAACTCTCGTATAAATCGTTCACTGAAAGCCTTACGCATAAAAAATTAATCAAATTTATTATAAAATTATATTTTATATAATTTAAATGTAACGGATTTGAAAACTTAGATCACAAGCAAGACGTAGGGCTAGCTCAGGGTCATTGTACTTTTATATTATCTTGTACGGTTTTAATAAAAAACAATTATCGCCGCGTTTTAATATCCATTAAGTTTTACGCTTAATAAATTAATGACACAAATAATTAAGGGTACAGAAAGGTAGAACTTAGTGTAAGTGTATCCGCAATTTAGTTACGTAATAGAGAGAGAAAGAGAGAGTGGGAAACCATTAAGAAAAACAAACTTCCAATGCACCTGACCGAAATCGAACCACAATTTCTATGTTGTCGATAGTTTAATCCATTGTGGTATTAGTATCTTAGACCATGTGGTCATCGAAGTGGATGGTTGGAATTTAATTGGAGTGAAAGATGAACAGTAACATTTCTCTATTTTATTAGTATAAAAAATCTCTTCCTACAATAGTAAATTTTATAGTTGGCTACTTTAACTATTCCTAAACTCTTTATGTTATATCATTTGTAATTATTTCTATGTTAAAATTACATATAAAGCCTAGATATATTCTATATTTGAAATAAATGTTTATTGGTCCAAAATATTTGCCTTAAGAATATGATTTAAAATACTACTCGCAATGGTGGACACTTGTTATTATTATTATGATTATTATTATTATTAGCACCGCGTCTTACTACCCGTTCGGGTTATACGCACTTACGCTAATGTGTAATGGTAGGGTGATTATGAGATGAAATGAAGGACCTACAGTTTAACGTGGAANTATTATTATTATTAGCACCGCGTCTTACTACCCGTTCGGGTTATACGCACTTACGCTAATGTGTAATGGTAGGGTGATTATGAGATGAAATGAAGGACCTACAGTTTAACGTGGAATCCGAACCACGGTGGAGGCCCGGCATTACTCACATTCACAAGATGTCTTGTCAGAGGTGAAGGAAGGGTTTGGTAATCAGACAAATCTTTGCCGGGACCGACACTTATTAAATATGTCCAGCTCATCTGGTCTGATTTGCCGGTGACGTGGAAACCGGTGTTATTCTAATTGGGTTTATCAGCGTTTTCTTTACCTACATGATTTCTTAGCCAGTGAATCTACGCTAAATCTAACCTTCTTATTTCATATACCAATTCCACAATTAAAAAGGTGTACACTCACTTCGGTGGCCATATGGTCTAACGTGCGACTCTCGCAGCGGACTAGACCACCAATGTCGGTGAGATCAAGGATTTAATCTCGCTGGTACAGGTGTACTGAAGATTTATTTTTGTTTTGCCAAAATCAGTTGTTAACGCTCCCTCCACGCAAATGTTGGTTAACTTATTATAAATATAACCTCCCTAATCCCTAAAACTAATAGCGTCATTAGTACATAGGAGCATAACTGTCGTATAACACAAACGGGTAGTAAGACATGGTGCCAATAATAATATGAGTAATAATAATAAAGGTGGATGGTTATGCTGGCATTAATATGTGGCGAAGGAAAAATTAAAAATAGTCCAAGAGAGAGGAAAATACTCTTATAATATTAATGTATAAATAGAAATTGAGAAATGATATTATTAATCAAATCTTTAGTTTTCCGTGGTAAAATCTGTAGATCTGAATCCTTCCCTGTCTAAGTCAAATAAGTTATCTTATAACTAGCTATGTCCTTTGATTGAGTATCTATTTTATTTTTATCACCACGTCTTATACGCATATTCCTGCGTGTTAATTTCCCTAATGAGATATGAATGAGGAATAAAAGTTTAAAAAAAAATGGAATCCACCTTCATTTCCGTTGAAAGAAAGTAGGAAACAATTTAAGTAAAGTCGACCTCAGTATAACCAAGTGGGATTTGAGGCTTAGTTTCGTTGTACGAAGCCAGCAGGCCAGTCAATCACGAGAGTGACGACTTAAATTATGGGTCGTCAACCCGTGGTTCGTGGCGACATTTTTTTTTTTTTNNTTTTTTTTTTTGCAGCCCGCTGGCTCATGAAAAATATAAAATTACTTCAAGAGAAAAATTTACAGATACATGTATCAAATTTATATTATCAACTAATAAAAAATATACGTATTTTATTTATCAATTTTAGATTATCACACAATTTTTTATTTTTTTTTCTTGAAGAAAAGTAATATGAATTAATATAAATGTACTTTGAACCAGTAACTGACAACTTTAGTAGACAATTCTGAAAATTGAAAAATGACACCTGGATACGGGAACCGAACCATAAACCTTTGACTTAGTACGCCACTGCTCTACCTACTGAGCTATCCAGGAACTGTCCAGTGATTAGGGTCATTCTGTACTCATATTTTAAGGCAGAGAGTCTATGATGGACTAAGCCAAAGTTACCGGGTCCGATTCCCGTGTACAGGTGTCATTTTTCAATTTTCAGAATATATCTGTGTGAAGTGATCCCTCACTAAATGCATACATAACAGCTTCGGCTATTTGATTTTTTAGTAGACAAGACAAATCGTGTTACCTCTTAATATGAAAAATCTCAAAAGAGGAAAAAACACCAGATAATATACTAAACGAGAAATCCTAATCCTTAGTGTGAGTAAAAGTGTATAAAATGTTTATACTTACATTTTAATAGTTATTCAATCCTAATATTATCGGTGCAATATTGCGGCCCACGAACCAACAAGGTTATTGGAAATAGAAATGATTAATACCCTAGCCTTAAATAGTTCGGCCACTGTAGTGGGTTTTAGATTTTTAGATGGTTTTTTGAACATCTCTTATTCTACCAAATGTGTCCATATTTAACACGATCAGATTATACCATATTTTGTAAAAGACTGTCCAGTATCCCACGCATGTGTTCTATGTATCTCACCAGCATATCACAGCTTCCCCACGACTTAAGTAAATTAGATACAACAAAAACGGAGTAACGCCGCAGAAAAAAATTAAAGTAGATACAAAGTATACATATTTTTTTTCATTCTTTAAAGAAAATAAAAAAAATAGGAAGAAAGAATGAGGATGTATAAAATAATCACTTTACCAGATTGTAAGCTGGCCGTTAGTTTACCGCCTTCTAGTTGCTCAATGCTTTGGTGTAACCACCCAGGTGCAGTGAATGAGAAAGATTTGGTGCTAAAGTGGTATAACGAGCTGTTTTAAACTTATTGGTTAATTCTTCTAGTGTCATGACTATCTTATTTTTATTACAGTCTCTTTCTATTTGTTTTAGCTCTACATATATGTATTGATTACGCTAATAGTTTTAATTACTAAAAGGGTTATATTTTTAGAAAGTGTACCTGCCTTTGCATGGAGAGAGAGTGGAAAACCGTTTTGGACAAACCACCCTCAGTACACCCCAACGAGATTCAAACCTTCATCTCTCCGCCATCGGGAGTCTAGTCCACCATGAAAGTAGTGTGTTAGGCTATGATGTCACCAAACCTAGAGAGGAATATCTTATTTAGATAGAGTGTACCCATATATCAGGGGAAGGAGAGTTAAAACCCCTTATGGAAAGACTAACCTCAGTACACAAGATTTGGATTAGAAACCAGATATCTTCTTCGTGGAAAGTCTAGTCTATGGCAAGATTAAATCCATAGACTGTGCAACCACAAATAACGGTATGTTGATGTAATTTTTTCACAGACATATTTATGTAGTAGAACTACTAAAATATATTTATTATCCAATTATGGCTGACATTTTGAAAATGTGAAAATTTTATGATAATGACGATGATACTAGAATTTTCCTCGTGGTACAACGCACTACCACCGCGCTAAACTAGACTGTCAAAAGTTAAGAGGTCAGGGATGAGTCCATTTCGATTGCAGTGAGGGTGTTTTTTTCCTAAATTAATTTATAATCTTCCTCCACGCACATGCGGGTGTACTTCTTCTATATAAAGCTTTCCTAATCCTTTCTAATATAAATTATTATCAAGTTGGTAGAAATAAAAAAGCACTGTTGGGGATAAATTGTAGTTTAATAAAATTGTGTGTCTTTCCCATTGAATAGTTTTGAAATTATTTGTATATCCTTGGTGTTTAAGAATAATTTTTTTAAACATGAAAACTAGATTTTTAATATTCAAAGAATCATTATTGAAAAGCATCGCTTCATAATTTAAATATAGAACTAGACACGATTAAAGAACGAAACTTAATTTTTAAATAGTTTAATTTTCCCAAAAGGGTTATTCATCAACCATAACTAAAAATGGTTGGTTTCAGAATTAAAACAATTATTTTCTTAAATATTGTCAATAATTAACTACGTGAAATTCGAATTTATTTTCCTCATTTGCCTATAGGAACAAATATGTGTTCATTATACGAAATATTATCATTACTTATACAAACAAATTTAGCCAGGTAGCCTATGTATGTATAATATAATTTAAGTTTGTGTAAATAATTTTTTTTAAGATTTATAATATTAATACTCGTGTCATTAATTATAAATCTCCGATGATTGTTTGGAAGTTGAACCAGAATTTAGTTTAACAAAAAAAATTCAAGAAAACTTTATTTAATATTAAACTCAGTGATATGCATATTTACGAGTAAACATATCCATTCAGTTATTAATGTTTGTATTACTCTTAAACAATACAAACTTTATATTGTTTGAAAGTAATTCGTAACTTTCTTCGGTGGCCTCATGGTCTAAGAAATCACTTTCATAATAGACTGGCTTGCCGAAAACCTGTAGGTTAGGGTTCGATCCCAATCAGTGAGTTGAGGGTGGTTTTTCTTAAATTGTTTCCCACTCTCCCTCCACAAGGCTACATACGCATATGCACTAATTACACTAATACGTTATCAATGAGGAAGGTGCCCACATATGCGTGGAGGTAAAGATAAAAACCATTTATAGAAACTATATTAAAAACACCCGAGCAGGATTCGAGCCCCGATTTCCCCGTTAACACCAGTCTAGTATATTGTGAGAGTGACGCCTTACACCATTTTGCCTATTTATAATAAAATATTAAAAGAAGTAAATCGTTACCATTCATTTATAAATTATATGAAGTAATAGAGACAATAGTTTAATTAAATACAAGTATGACACCCACCAGTGGGTGCAAGGATAAATGTGCTAATCTCATTCTGTCTGGGATTAGAGTGTCGCTAATGTCCGAGTTTAAATCCTGGTCAAGTGTACTGATGTGTATTATCCTAAATAATGGTCCAACCTCCCTACACGATAGTGCAGCTACCGTTTAACTGGATTAAAAATTCTTCATTTCGACCCCTAATTGTGTAAATAAAACACGTATCCTGAATATAAAGAGCTACGTAGAGCGGGGAAATGTATAAGTAAGTACAAATACCCCTTTTCCACGGACACGAGTACAATATAACCATGACCAACTCATTCTAGACGAAGCTTCCCGAACCCTGTAATCTGTGTTAACACAGTTGACCGCATCAATAATGAAGGGTGACTTCAGTTTATTCGCCCTTGCGCGTTCTACCCCCTCCAAAGTGATTTTCAAGCCTACCCACTTTAATACTCTTTTTTTTTCATACGGGTTGTTCAGGTCAAACACGTCCTTCGTTAAGAATTATTATTATCGTGATCGAGGTAATTTCTTGGTTGGACTAAAAATTTACGTTATAGGAAAGTAGCCTATACTTGTTTTTTTTACCTTCCTGTGTACTAAGAGGGGTTTTTCATTCGTGTTAGGTAAATATATATGACAAAATGGGGGAGTCGTGGAAAATCGTCGGTTGGGTATTGTTTAATTTCTTCAATTATATGTTAATTTCTAAACTTTTAAAGTTTTTTTTTTAAATTAATAAATATCCGGCTTAAAACGATATAATTTATGACAAAAGGTGGTAATGTTTCTTTAAACTTCTAGGATATTATCCACATAAAAAACTCATCAAACCATGATACCACTAATCCCCTAATGACCACTACTACCCAAACACTATCTTGTAACATCCCCAACTCACCAAAATTCATACATGAAAACTACTATCTCTTTAATAAGAATATGTAGGCCTATATTATTGTCAGACTGCATATTGGCTTATTTTATGGGTATTAATTGACCAATGAGAACTTTAAGAGAAATGTGTTGACGTGACCTGAAGATGTATTACCGAAATTAAAGTTATGACAATTTATACTAGACGTCAAAAAGTCACCTCCTCCCCTTACCCCACAGAGATGCATCTCCGGAACTGCTGTGGCTATCGGGCACATCTTTTGTTGGGGTGTACCCCTTGAGGACTAATCTGAATATGTACCACCCTCCCCCCCAAAACCCACACTAACCCCCTCAAATAAACTTAATTCTTATGGTAGTAGAGATAGCTATGTATATTTATAAAAAAACGAAAATTTTAATAGCCCAGTTATCATATTTGCGGTTTAATCTCAAAGAAATTATAATCATGAAAGAGGTGAACATTATCATACACAAATATCATAATACCAATCCAATGAATAGATCCAATTGAAATCGGTATTAAAATTCGGCAACGAAACATAAAAACTCATTTTGAAGCAGGAAAATAGTTTCTAAAATTGAGGGGGAGGCTAGGGGAGAAGGATTAGAATATTTTCTAAAATTTTGGAGGTGTAAGCTTATGAATTAAATTATATTCGTCTGCATGAGTGTATAGAGAATACGATCATAAATTTCATTGGTTTTTTGTTCCTTCAGAACTCTTCGTACCACAACTATATAGGAGAGGGCATTTTATTAATACTTGAGAGATTGTCACAATTAATAAAGCTATCATTATATTATTAGAAGATTTTATCTTTGCTTGAAGGTTCATCGATGATATATACTCTCTCCATGTCATTAAATAAAACATATAATTAATAACACTCCCATTATTGATATCTTGAATTTATTCACGCCAAAGAAAACGCTCCAAATAAGTTGGCCGAATAGAAAGTGAATCATATATAATTCTTAACGCTTGGGAATAAATACTAGAAATAAAAAATATATATTAAACTTAAGCCTATCACTAATAAATTACGATATGAGAATTTTTTTATTTTAAAATTACAACTTTTATTGTCATTGTGAACAGATTACGACGTTGTATATTCGATGAGTTTGATGCTATTTGGCAAAGTGGCTTGACATAACTAAGTGCTCTAAGAACTTAACACTTACACTTATGTATTATTTAAAAGGTGACCTGGGGTCTAGGGGTAAGGTGTCAGACTTCTGTACTGGCGGCCGGGGTTCAATCCCAAGTCCCGGCACAGATTTATCTGATTACCAAACCCTTCCTTCACCTCTGACAAGACATCTTGTGAATGTGAGGAATGCCAGGCCTCCACCGTGGTTCGGATTCCACGTTAAACTGTAGGTCCTTCATTTCATCTCACAATCACCCTACCATTACACATTAGCGTAAGTGCGTATAACCCGAACGGGTAGTAAGACGCGGTGCTAATAATAATATTATTTAAAGGTGAGAGAAGAAAATTACCAGTTCACCCTGTTGATAAAACAACTCTTCTTTCACTGACGAGACTAAACACTAACCCTTCTATGTGTACTTTTAGAGCATTGAATTAGTTTTCAAAACAATCCTTTCATTTGTTTGTTATTCTAGATATAACATAGGATTCAATTGACTTTTTAATATAGATTCAGAAAGTAAGATTTCTACTGGTCACTTTTGTGACTAAGCCAAAATATAGCCTAAAATTTAGGGCCTAAATGAAAAAAAAATCTAAATAAATATTCCAAAATAAAAAAGGTACTAATTTTGTGACAGTATAAGACTATTTTTAGAATGTTTTAAGAACTAGCAGAAGTACTCGGCATGGCCTAGACTAACCATACAATGAATTGCATCGTTACCCTGGGCAACACTTTTCTTTACTTCAAACAGAAAAATAAAAAAAATTCTTTAATTTATTCCAACCCAGTTTTTAATAAATTTAAAAAATATAAACAGAAATTTAAAATTCTAGCGTTGTGGTAAACATGTTTGTCCATATGAGCATTGCTTTTTAAATTTAAACCCTCTGCCTGCGTTAGATATACCACAATGCTCATAAGTCATGACAGATAAACCAACAAATTCTACATCCCAAAGAATATAGCTTAAACACACTAACGTGATAAATCTTAAAATGACTTTCCTTTGCGCTGCATATAAGTATAGTCATCAAGACTTGTCTTAGACACAAAGTATTATGATATTGTGATTTATTATTATTTTAAAAATACTATCCACAATCAAAAAAATTAGAATATATTTGAATACTCTTTAGTTAATATTTTATAAATAGAGTGTTTATTTTCAAGTCATCGACTGGGTCCAATAAAATGAATATTATATTAACAAGTACTATAGATATCAAGATAAAAATTGTTAATTTAAAGGTATAATTTCTTGAAAAGTTTATATATTCAAATGGTAAATTGAATATATGATTAAATTCAGTTACTTATATTCACATAGTCAATAACTGTGTTTTAAACTAAGGTAATTATTATGAAATTACATAATAGGTTACATGACCATCCAATTCATAAGACTTTCAATTATTGTGTATCCATAGTTCACTCTGTAATACTTCTGTCTACTGAGATAATTACATCATAAAACAGCTCCAATTACAGATGTTTTTTTTTCATTAGGGATAATTGTATTTCACTTTTCACGAATTATTTAAGACTAAGGAACTGGATTTAATATTTGATTTAGAATTAAACTATTATTATGTTCTAATATAACTTTTTGCAGGTGACCTGGTGGTCTAGGGGTAAGGTGTCAGACTTCTGTGCTGGCGGCCGGGGATCAATCCTCGGTCCCGGCGCAGATTTATCTGATTACCAAACCCTTCCTTCACTTATGACAAGACATCTTGTGAATGTGGGGAATGCCAGGCCTCCACCGTGGTTCGGATTCCACGTTAAACTTTAGGTCCTTCATTTCATCTCACAATCACCCTACCATTACACATTAGCGTAAGTGCGTACAACCCGAACGGGTAGTAAGATGCGGTGCTAATAATAATAATAATAATAATAATATAACTTTATGCTTAGAAATTGAACGTTTATATCCTTAAGTGAAAATGTAATATTAAAATATATTTAATGCTGTATTATCCACATCTGTGAGCACGCGGAATAAACATCACAATGGTCCGGTCTGGTTTACTGATGACGAGAACGCCAGGTGTACAAATGGTGGTTCATTCTTAATTGTTATGTATGTGTCAAAAAACATTTAATCTCATTTATACAATATTCCCCATTAGTTCTAGTCATTCCTCATTTCTGCTTCTGCTCGCATAGTTTAAGGCGTCACTAACATGTTAGACTATATTGCAGGAGATTGGGGTTGAATCTCGATCAGGTGTACTGAGGGTAGTTTTTACCAAATGGTTTTCTGCTCCTCCCTCCACAAAAATGTGGGTACACTTCCTCTTAATTTAATGTATGGATAATTGGAAGCCACACACACATAAAATTTATCTTATTTAAAATGTTTTTGTATATTTTACTATAAAATATATCTTATTTAATCTTCAAGTGTAAGTAAGTTATGTGACATTTCTCACAAAATTACACCTGCTTTGTTGAGTGAGAATAATTTTCACTTTGTATGTGTTAATTAAGTCAAGACTTACATTTGAAAAAAAAGAAAACAAACATAGAGATAGTTGTATTATTTTGTTTTACGCTCTGTAATCCTGTGAATAATTACATGCCCATTTATCTTCCTAAAAAAAAAAAAACACTACTCAGCACATTCTTCCACTGTACTTACCTTTGGAACTCAACACGTCCAGACGTTTTACCGTCAAGAACGCGCCGTCGCTCCAAGTCATTTACAGTTTATGATATAAAAAAAAACCTTCGCAAATTGCTACTGAAGTAAAAAAAAAGAAGTCGAAATAAAATATCAGCATTATTACGTCTTATTTTCCTCAAGATTGGTCTAACAAATCACACGTTAAATATAACTAAACTATAGCTTAACAATTTTATACTTAGTTTGTCACAGATTATAGTTAACAAGGCATGATTAAGCTTCCTAGTCTCAGGCCTTTATTTAAATGAAAATTACAGTAGCCTTTTTTGTAAGCTTTTTTGATGTGCTTATTAGATAAACCAAAAATATAAAAATAGAAAGATACAAAAGGGAGAATCATGACAGTACAAAATTAAAATGTGTACTTTTTTCCCCAAACAAAACAGTCATAGTGTGACATTTTATAACAAGTAAAAGAAAGTCTATCCCCCTAAAAAGAACTGTAACAGGTTAAAATAACTTTGGTATAAACACTTATATCATTTTTAGAGTTGAGAATGTTGTCGATATCATAGTCTAAGATAGTTTTTTTTCTCGTAGTTGTTAAGACATAACTGGTTTTGGTTGTCCCCTTCCCTAAACTCTATCCAACGTGTAGTTAAGCACGCTTTGTAAACATTCGTGGCTTAATTTAGAGTCGATTCAAAGTTGAAAGAATCATTAATTCAATTTCCTTCCCTCTTCGATCTACCTCCCGTGCCGATACCTTAACAAAGTTTCTTCAAGAGTTATCTACCTTCAGTACACAGAATTTTACTCGATCTCTTTTATTCACCCCTCCCCCCCCCCCTCCTACTCTTTCATTTATTCTCCTCTCTGCATCTTTCAAATGAGATGTTTCACTTCCGAGTCAACCAGGTATAAAAATCCATGGAAACTTGTCTCGTTAACACTGATGACGCCATAGTTTTACTCCTTGTAATTTTAGTGCGATAATAAAGCTTCGTATATTTATTTTTATCTACCATTAGTTATTAACCTGAAGAAAAAAAATCTTAAATTAAGATACAGAGACGATGGCTAATATATATATATAAGGATTTATGCTCTGATTAAATAATAAGACAAACGAAATTGAAATATTTTCTTTTATGCTTTGTATCATGCATTCATAACAATTGATAAAATTAGTCACAGAAAAATACAACATAAATTGTATGGGAAGACATCCAGCCCATATTATTAGGGGAGAGATTCCATTACGATACAAGATGATTTGTTTTTAAATAAAATATATAAATTTTATCATTACTAAAACATAAGTATGCACTCAATACATTCTTATAGACATTATATTTTTCAGGAATATTAAATGTTTAACTAATTTTCTTGTTTATGCCAGTAGCCACTAAAGACATTTTTATTGTAGAGTATATTGACTGCAATTTAAGATGATATTTTTTTAAATTACACCTTAAGAATCTCTATCCTATGAGTATAGTTTAAATTAGTTTAGCTA
The DNA here is from genome assembly GCA_902141375.1 of Timema poppense. NCBI lineage: Eukaryota > Metazoa > Arthropoda > Insecta > Phasmatodea > Timematidae > Timema > Timema poppense. Next base: position 26,655 of record CABFOV010005927.1, on the reverse strand, counting down.
GGTCAAGTATTATTATTATTATTATTATTATTATTATTATTATTATTAGCACCGCGTCTTACTACCCGTTCGGGTTATACGCACTTACGCTAATGTGATATGGTAGGGTGATTGTGAGATGAAATTAAGGACCTACAGTTTAACGTTGAATCCGAACCACGGTGGAGGCCTGGCATTCCCCACATTCACAATATGTCTTGTCAGAGGTGAAGGAAGGGTTTGGTAATCGGATAAATCTGTGCCGGGACTGAGGTTTGAACCCCAGCCAACAGCAAAGAAGTCTGACACCTTACCCCTAGACTGCCAGGTCACCCATAGGTCAAGTGAAATTAGTGGTTGATTTTTTAATTAATTTTTTTTTTAAATAGTATTAACTAACAATGACACTAACTAGACAAATGAAATAGAAAAATAAAGAGTTTTTCAAAAATAAAATTTAATAAACACCTTATATAGGCCATACAAGCTGTTGGAGACTTTCCTTACACTATTCTGCATCTAGGATATTTGATTCGGGCAAGATAAAATATAAACCAACTATATTGTTTGATATAATTGTTGTAGTTTGAAACCTTAGCTTAGTTGCCTACACATATTACCTAGCAAAGGCTATGTGGTTTGTTTACCGCTAGGCTTGAAATTCTATCCTTGTTTCATTGTCTAATTGGTTGCCATTAGTACTAAATTGTTTGTTTTGCTTCACGGTTAGATTGAGAGTAACCAACTAATATAATCAGTTTTTACAGAAAGTAAGTGCAAAACTTCTTTAGAAAAAAATGTTATTCAAAACGTAATATTATAGAAAACATTATAAATAATGTTGAGTAAGGACATAATTTTTTTTCCATTGGAAACCTAAAAGCTAAATGCTATAATCTGTCCACGGCTACAATTATTATAATATAATTATTCCAATGGTATTATATACTAAACTCACTTTTTTATTACAAACTCAAAACAATTACAATTTATATGTTTATTAAAAAAAAAACATTTTGACTGGTTTAATAAATATAATATATGAAGGCCTATTTGATATATTTACTTTCTCGCTATCTCATAGGTAGGAAAAGTATTGTGATCATAAAAAAAAATTGAAATCGAGATTTTGATGAATGTTTACGTTTCATGACCCCCCGAATCCGAAAATGTGGTTTTTGAATTTCCATCCCTCTGTCTCTCTGTACCTCCAACTAGAACCTACCTCCAACTAGAACCTAAACCATTTACCGATTAGGCTAAAACTTGGTATCTACGGTTTTTATAGGGTTTCCCCGAGGGATGTTAGGAATCGGATATTCAACCCTAAAATTAAGAGTAGTTTACTGATATCAAAAAGAGAAAAAGTCAATTTTGTCAAAATCAGCTCTAACGATTTTGATTAAATTTCATTTCTAAACATTTACAAAAATTCCTAACAAAATTGCTACTCTCAATATTTCAGCAAAATAAGTTTAAGGGCTCCGGTTTGATGCGTAAATAATTTTTTTTTATAATAGTTCCTAAACTATTTGAAGTATGAAATTACAGTAACCCCATGACTTCTTTGGTGCTGATTGACAGCTCACAGCTGACAGCTAAATGCTTTAAAAAGTTACCAGACCAAATTATGTATTCCTACGCCGACCCTATATGATCTGCAAAAACATGTGTTTAGCATTCGTCACTTCTGACGATCAAAATTTAGGTATATACCTAAATGTTGACTGTCAGAAGTCAGCTGTGAGCTGTCAGTCAGCACCAAAGAAGCCATGGGGCTACTATACTTATCATTTGAAATATGTAGGTCTATTTATAAAAAAAATATTTTTTTGATGTATATTTTTATAAAACCAATAACTTTCAAGCTACATGCAAATATATAATTTATTATATATATAATATAGAATATATTTTTCAACTTTTCGAAAGTAAATTAATGCGACCGTAAAAAATAAATTAACCTGAAATATTGATGGATGTTGACATATCATGACCCCCCGAACAATAAAAAGTGGTATTTGTACTGCCGTCTGTCTGTGAACTTAAAATTGAGTTGTTTAATAAAGGGCGATTTTATCAAAATAGGTTTTAGCTATTTTGATTAAAATTCGTACCTAGGCGTAGATTAATATTATAAATAAATTGTATTTTTACATTTTGCCATGAAAATTACTTTTAGGGTTCTTTACAGAAGCAGAAACTTCCGTATCTTCGCAACTTTTTGAGACACTAAATAACTTTTCATTGTAAAATTGTAGTACTATTAGAAATAAAAAATTTTTATATGAAATATATTTTTATAAAAGCAACAGTTTCTGAGATATTGGCAAATATACTAATACAATTTTGTGAGCCTTTGTTGTAATAAAATAATACTTAAATTTTAACGCAATAATTCTTCAATGTCATAGAGTAATTAAATATAAGTAAGTCTCTAAATGTTTATGTTGTTATTTCCTTAAACCTCTTATGAGAAATCTTTGTACAACAATTATCTATCTCCATTTTAGACTCAATAATCAATATTTACATTTTTTAATGGTCAAAATTTATAAATGAGTAATTTAATATCAATGCGATGGCATGAAGATTTGCAACACCTAATAAAATGCCGAAAATTTTAACTGGAAGTTGAAGTTTTAATACCAAGTGTTTACACTTGTGGACCCAATATTGATCTTTTTTTATCGGTCCACACATACAAATGAGGACATAAATAGTTTAAAAATAAAGTTATAAATATTAAAACCGGGACTCATCAAAAAAGTTTAACATAGGGATATTGAAGTTTATGCTTGGGTTTGCTAGTGTATATTATTTAGTTTCACATATATTAAGAGTTTTGGTTATATATCTCCATTTTCAAACAATAGAGCGAGAAAGTCCGTGCGGAGTTCCGTATCATTTATTTTATTATGAGTCATCAATCTTTGACTTTGAGCAATAATATCTATAATCTGGCCAGTAAGTTAATTTAATCATTTTCTCCCTTTAAGTTAATTAAACATTTTTAGTTTTTAGATTTTGTGCTTGTCTCAGTTAAGAAGTTCAATTACCGGTGGTTATCTTTGGGTGTGAAACATGATCCTATACCTCACAAGACCAAAATCAGTTTAAGATTTTTTTTTAAACAGGATGGTTACAATATATTTGTTCCAAATAGAATCTGAGGTTACTGGGAAGTGGAGTATCTTACATAATGATATGTTACTTAGCCTGTACACATCACAATATAAAGTTAGGATAATCAAGTCTCGTAGATTCGGATGGGCAGGACATGCGATGCTATTGGGAGAATCTAGAACCTTGTTCAGAGTATTTATTAGCTAACACATCCAATGGGAAGAGACCATTGGGAAGAAATAGATGCAGTTGGGAAGATAACATTAGAAAGTACCTGAAATAGAAAGAGTGTAATGAGATAGACTGTTTAGAATTATCTCAAAATTGGTTAGGTGACGTACATTTGTAAGCGTGGCTCTAAAATTTCCAGTTCCTAATTACATAGAGTAAGTAAATAATTAGAACTGAGGCACCTAAACCCTATTTGTATAATACTCATTCATTATATACCCTTCTAGTATGGGCATAGCATCCCTCTAGCATATATGGAGATACTAACATTCCTTACACATGTTTGTTCAACCCCTCTTCACAATCCTCCTTTCCTTTTTACATATAGTGCTACTGATCTATTTTATTCCGAACCTTTTTGTGTTTATTTCGATTCCCCCTCCAGCCCTTCAACACCAGGAACCAAAATTTGAGCTTTGTTTAGATTTCTTCGCTTTGTATGTGTGCCGACCACAACTTCACCTAAAGCAGGGGTGGTCCAATTTCTTGTTACGGAATTTCCCAGTAAGGTTGTATAGTTCTATGTTCGGATCCAAGCTTAGTAATTACCCTTCTATTGAAACCAAGTAGTATAGCCATTTGCAATCAGATTCAGAAAGAAATTAATTGATTGGACAATTACAAAAGTTGGTTTATAGTTAACTACATGACAAAATATTGAGATAATTAAGAAAGTAATCTTTACTTAATAAATTATAGAATATAATAAAAATAATAAAAGATCATGTATTACTCAGTTAATGGATGTTGTTGAATCGTAGGATGTATGCAAGCATAGGGAAATGTGGAGAAAGTTGGTGTGGATGGATTAATTACAGAGTTGTTTTTTTAGCTATATGCATAGTTTTTTGCCTACCCCGTAAGCGGAGGGCGTAAATAAAAGTATGTATTTATTTATATACCTATATATGTATGTATTTATGTATGTATGTATGTATGTATGTATGTATTTTATGTATGTATGTATGTATGTATGTATGTATGTATGTATGTATGTATGTATGTATGTATGTATGTATGTATGTATGTATAAGTTGATCTTTACTTTCTATGAGAAACTTATACACTAAATTAAAATGTTAATTTTCCATGAATATTCCCCATCCTATTTTGAGTGACACAGATATAATGACATATTTTTATAGAGAAAAATTAGGATTGCTAATTAAATCAAACACGTCATGTATATGTCACACAAAAAAGGACTAAATAGAGAAAAAAATAAATTGTACGCAACTCCACATGAACTTTTTCACTGCATTGTTCAAAATTCGTAATATATGTGAAACGATATAATCTACACTAGGAAACCCGAACAAAATTTGCGTTACACTTACGTTAAACATTTCTTCACTCCCGGTTTTAAATTTCATAATTTTATTTATAAGAATTACAGTCCTCATTTGAATATTAGGACCAAAGAAAAATATCGATATTGGGTCCAAAAGTGTCAACATTTAGTACTAAAATTTTGACTTCCGGTTAAATTTTTTTACATTTTATTAGAGGTTGCACATCATATGGCTACCGCATTTCTATAAAATTCCTCAGTTATATATTTATACAAATAATAAAGGTAAATATTAACTATTTAGTATTAAATGATAGAGCTAAATCATTGCTGTGCAATTATTTCCCCTAATAAATTAAAGCAAAGATAACATAAGAATTTGAGAAACTTACTTATTTACTTACTCTATTGCATTTGATAATGATTTCGTTAGAGCCTAAGTAGTATCACTGTGCAACTATGGCTCACCAAATTTTATTAATATATTGGCCAATATCTCAGAGAAACCATTGGTTTTATAAAGATATATTTTGAATACAAGTTTTTTTATTTTCAATAGTACTACAATTTTTCAATGACAAGTTATTGTGTATCTCAAATTGTTTCGGAGATACGGAGATTTACTGCTCTGTAAAATACCCTACATTTTATTTTACTGGGAAAATGAAAATACTATTTTATTTATAATTTAAGCAATGCCTGTATACGAATTTTAATCAAAATCAATATAGCCGGTTCTGAAAAAAAAATGCTCTTATTGATCTTGATTAAACTAGCATAATCTTAATTTTAGGGTTAAACAGACATACCGACAGATGGTATTGGAAAAAATTCTTTGTGGTTTGGGGTAATATGAAACGTCTAACTCCAACAACATTTCGAGTAAGATTTTTTTAAGGTTGCAATACTTTGCCTTCAGTGGTCGAAACGTTAATATATATTTGCGTTTAGCTTGAAAACTATTGGTTTTATAAAAATAATAATAAAAAAAAAGATTTTTTTATAAATATACATACATATTTGAATGGTAAGTAATTTCATATCTAAAAGGGTTACAGATATAGGTATATGATAAAAAAAAAATCATAATTTCCACATCGGAGGGTAGCACTTAAATCATTTTGACGAAAATTTGAGAGTTACCCTTTTATTTTAACATTGATCAATGCTTATAAATGAAATTTAATCAAAATCGTTAGAGTATATTTTTATAAAATCGATTTTTTCTCTTTTTGGCCTCAAGGAAACCACATTTTATTCAAAGGTTTGGTATACAAATCCAAAAATCCCTTGGAGCAACCCAATTAAAACACAAGATATCCAGTTCTAGCCCGATCGGTAAAAAAGTTTAGGCTCTACTCCGAGGTACAGACAAGCAGAAAGGCAGCCATCCAAAAAACACCTTTTCGGATTCGATGGGACATGAAACGTCAAAATTCATCAAAATATTAAGTTCAATTTTTTTGACGATCACAATACTTTCTCCACCTGTAAGGTATGATAAAGTAAAAATCTAATAGAATATATAGTTGACAAAATTAGAATAAATTGAGAAATAACAAAATCAGCAAGGATATTATTTTGTAGCTCACTTACTAGTTTTTGATAATGATACTTTTACTATAGATGGTACGTGTCATTTATCCCATACCATAGTCCTAGTTATTCTTCACTAAATAACTAGGCCCAGTTTGGGTTTTTAAAGGCCCAGTTCTCGGTCTCTCAACTTCTATTTACTTAAGTGTTAAACATTAATTTATTATTTAAAAGGGTTAGAACGTGGACCAAAGTGTTGGTCTCCTCCTGTCTGGTTGGCCAGTAAAAGAGAATTAAAGTTAAAATTTAAAACTAGGTTCACTTACCATGTACTACCTTCACGGTTTCCCACTTTATATCAATACCAAGATGAGTACATTTCTTATAACCAGATTTTTTGAGGGTAGTATTACTTGAAGAGAAAAATAGAAAACAGCTGTTTCTTTTAGTTTATTTAAATTGAATGTTTTACACTTAATTTTTTTAAAATTTTGTATTCAGTATACTTCTCTTGTGTGTGTTTTTCTATTTTGGGAACGATATGAATAAATGTGTTTCCATTACTATATCTAAAGCATGGATTTACAAGTCACAGTGGCATACATGCTGCGAATAAGAATCCCAGAAGGTGATTGAGGGGGAAAATTACACTTAAATATTAATGTCAAAGATGTCTCAAGATGTGCGCTTACGTAGGAAGTCTCGAGATGTAAAGGGATGTGAAGGAACTTGATATTATGAAATATGATCGAAAGTAGAAAGTCTCGAGATGTAAGGGGATGTGAAAGAACTTGAGATTATGAAATATTATCGAAAGTAGAAAGTCTCGAGATTTAAGGGGATGTGAAAGAACTTGAGATTATAAATTATGATCGAAATTACAAAGTGTAGAAATATAAGGTTATGTGAAAGAACTTGAGATTATGAATTATGATCGAAAGTAGAAAGTCTCGAGAATTGACCAGACGTCTCTATATGTGAGAAGAAGTAAGAAACTGTCTAAATGTGATAAGATATGGGAAGCCTCAAGATTTGAGAAGACGGGGGAGGTATCGTTATCTAAACATATGGGATAATTCTTGAGATATGAGAAGACAAAAACCTCAAATTTAATGACACTTTTGCATCAACCATTTGTTATTCATGATACTGACATTATGAAAAATTAATTTAAAGGTAAACTTTAAATATTTCGATTGCAATAGTTCCATTTAAATGGATTAATTTATTTTAAGTCAAAAAATAACAATTTTTTATTAAATTAAACATTTTCCATCTCTCCTGTCTATATACAACGTTAGGACATATAAAAGATAGTCGAAATAAAAGTATACGTCCCTTCATAGCAGTTGTAAACCCCTGTATCGTTCCACATACAATATGTAGCTTGATGCGGCGCATCTGCCAGAGAGTATAAGGGAAATAGCGGCCGGGGGAGAGATCATTCTATTTATAGACACACCATCCAAACACCTCTTTGTTCATATATGTACTAAAAAGATTCTCTTTGTGACCCTCACGTTATCACCCTCTAGGCTATCTGGCGTGGGTTTAAGGGGTGAAAGAGGAGATTCCACATGGTGTTTTGATTAACGCTAACGTTCAATTACGTGGGAGAAAAATACAACTGTTTGTAATGGGTTTCTAAGGGTGGTTTTTTTTGGTGTCATGAGACTTAATATAATAACAGATATGTTTTAATTAAAAATATTTAGTTAATAAATATGAAAAGAGGTGTTTAAATCACGTTCTTAGGAATAATAATAATATATATGTAAATGAGTGTATTGTAATAAATAGCCATAAATAGCCCGAATCGGCAGTCCCGTGGTCTAACAACCAAGCTGGTGTATCCTTGATTTCCAGTGTTAGGAAGTTCAGGGTTTGAATGCCAACTGGGTGTTCTTAGGGTGGTTTTTACAAATGGTTTTCCATGATTCATTCATGCAAAAGATGATACATTTCTTCTAAACTCTAGTTTATTCGTCCATATAATATACTAATGAAAGTAAACGTGTATAATCTTGATGGGTAGTAAGACGTGGTGGAAACTTTTGGTAGGGAATTTAATGGATTAGATATAGTCCATTTACCATAGGAGTGGTGGTAACTAGTAGCTGACATCTAGGAAAACTTACCAGATCTGCTCTTGTGTAAGCCGCTTTGGTGGACGAATGGTCTAAGCCAGGTTATCATTCTCGCAATAGACATGACTACCCATGGTGGGGATATCAAATAACATTCAGGATTACTGAGGGTGGTTTTTTCAGGATGGTTTTCCACTCTATTCACGCAAATGTCGGTACACTTAATCTAAATTCAAAATTCCTCATCCTTATCTCATTAAAGTAATTAGTACATAGGCGTATAGCCTGAATGGGTAGTAACGTGGTACTAAAAATATACCAAAGAATCTGCAAAACCATAACTATATTGATTTAATATTACTTTAAGTAATTGGAACTTTCCCAATAATCTGTGTTTTCAAACGTGTTTTTCCTTTAACCGTTTTAAAATCTATATCCAAGTGTTAGTTATCACTAATTGTATGGCAAATAGACTCTATAATTCATCATTATTAGCTTGGAAAGAGTTTGGAAAATCATGGTGATAGTTCATACTTTAAAAATGACCTATTTGTGCATCTGTCCTTGATTAAACGATATACATCTAATCAATGTCAATTCTTTCTATCGCAAAACCAACTACTTGCCCTAAAAAAAACTACCGATATAAATAACGAATTATCTCAAATATATTTTTTTTTAATAATTTGTATTTCAGGTCATTTGAGGTTATATATCTTATTGCAAATCTAAAACTGCATAGTATTAATTTTTTAAAGTTATTTGAAGGTCCCTTGAATATATTTGAATTATGGCATCACCATTTTTGTGAGTGTGTGTGCAGCACCAATTTTAGTGGCTCTAAAACTTGGCTGTCATTCGTTCGAGGATATTAATATTTAAGAAACTGTATTATTGATAGACTTTTTGACGCATATATCGCCTGTCCATCTCACCAATATTCCGGGCTCCCCTCGGTCGTAAAAACAAATGTTTTCGGTTGTATAAACTTACCAAATGACTATTGGCTTTTGAAGATATATGTGTACACTTTTCTCAGAATATTCTTTATAAATATATTAAATGCTAAGAAACGTATTTGTAATAAATAAATAACTATTAAGGTGGTTAAAAGTGATTGTACCAAAATAAAAAAATCAATATTTTCTATTGTTTCACATAAATTATTATTATTATTATTATTATTATTATTATTATTATTATTATTAGCACCGCGTCTTACTACCCGTTCGGGTTATACGCACTTACGCTAATGTGCTATGGTAGGGTGATTGTGAGATGAAATGGAGGACCTACAGTTCAACGTGGAATCCGAACCACGGTGGAGGCCTGGCATTCTCCACATTCACAAGATCTATTGTCAGAGGTGAAGGAAGGGTTTGGTAATCAGATAAATCTGTGGTGGGATCGAGGATTGAACCCCGGACCCCAGCATAGAAGTCTGACACCTTACCCCTAGACCGCCAGGTCACCTACTGTTTCAGATAAAATCGATATAAAAAAATTTAGATATTATTTAAAAAAAAAAACAACTAATAAAACATTTTTAATTTTTGTATTGTGATGCGTGTATTAAAAGTTTGTTATATAAATCAAAGATCAGACTAGCAAACAAATTAGAAACTAACTAATTTCCACAGAAATTACAAACTCAAGTTGCTTGACCGTTAATTTATCGAAAATTCCAATCTGGGAATCAAACACAATACTTAGATAAGTGAGGGACCGTGCTACCAATGTGCTAACGTGCTTAGCCTCATTTACTAAATCATGTTTTAATAATAGGATAGCTTCATTAGTAAACGACCATTTAAAATAATCTTTCAGTGGTGCCTGTGTGCTTTTGATTTTAATGTTAAAGCTCATTTAGTCCGTTTGCCGGTTACGGAGAGATCGAGTGTACTGAGCTATTTTCCCTTAAATTTCTTCCCATTCTCCTTCTGCGGAGGCCCTAAATGTGAATGCATTTAATCCAAAATATGCCTTAATCATTCTTACCAAACCAACATAGATTATTTATATGTGTACAACTCACATGGGTTAGAGATACGTGGGTATAAATAAGAATAATACATTTATTAAATATAAATTGATTCATAATCTAAATAGTACAACCCGCCTCGGTGGCGTAGTTGGCTAGCGCTGTTGTCGTGTTGAGCTCTACTGCTGAGGACGGGGAGATCGAGGTTCGAATCTCGGTCGGGTGAAATGAGGGTGGTTTTCCCTAAATGGTTTTTCACTCTCCCTCCACGCAAATTCGGGTTCACTTCCTCTAATTCGACCTTTCCAATTCCTAATCTATTAGAGTAATTAGTCCTTAAAGCGTATAATCCGAACGGGTAGTAAGACGCGGTGCTAAATATTATTATTATTAAATAATACAAATGAGAGTTAAAGTCTTTTGTTCTAAAATAATAGCTAGTAGCTTTTGGAGTCATTGAGCGTGATCAAGATTTTAATATGTATTAAGTGAAATCCACGCGAGGGAAAGTTATCATCTCTCACACAAAAAGTTGTACTAAGTGAATCCTCTGTAATATGATTGGTTTCTTTCAAAGTTGTATTCAGGCACCTAAAGTTTACCAAAAAATGTATTCCCTTCAATTTTTATCTCTAATTGATAACTATTGACTGTGTCCATCCATTTATTTTATGAGACTATAGTTAAACACTTTGTTTGGTTACTAAAGTGATGGCATATTTCGATTTCAACATAATGTGTTTAAAATATAGTGCTAGATCTATAATTTATATCTAGCTAGCTTAGGCCTATATTAATTAATAAAACATTTTTAGAAAATAATCATCAATAAGGTCAAAATTCCTAAAAACAAATACAAATTTGGCTAAAAATTTATAAACTTATATTACTCACTTAAAAAAACCATAATTCTCCTAACTAAAAGTAAAATATCTACTTTACTAATTTTCGACTTACCTACAGATATATTCATAAAAAAAATGAAATAATATAACATAACTTTATACAATACATAAGTACTTAAATTGATAGTGACTATACATTTAATAATTTCTAATATATTTTACTCTACAAGCGGGAGAGCTATTATCTAGCTTCTACTAACTAAATTCCAAAAACTACTCACCATGTCCTAAGTGCCCAAATATCTTAGGTCTAGAGAGGGTTTTCTTTAATTACACTAATAGGCTTAATAAAGGTAATTACGAAGTTCATATAAAGGCGAAAGGAGCCTTCTTTCATGTAGACCACTTCAACCAACTCCCTTGTGTAAAATATTCTTTGGGAAGAAAATTGCATTTCCTTACTAAACATTTCTTAAAGGGGGAGGGAGGGCTCCCTTTACGACGCTGATATTATCTTTAATAAACATTCGGGGTCTGCGCGAAAATTTAGTGGGGAATATTCAATATCATACTTTTCAATTCTACCTCCTATCGAGTTAGTGCTACTAAATATATGTTCCGTTAAAAATTAGATCTCTTTCACTGGAGCACAGTTACTTAGATTATTGAGCATACTGCTTTTATTTAACCATTACCAACATATCAGTGAGCTTAACCCTTAACCTCATCTCTTAAATGTTATAAAAATGAAGATATAATTATTCTAAACGTCGTATTCTATCTACTTGTAAAATGGGACAAACTTATTTTGTGCTACTATAAAATAAATCAACATATAAATGTGATGTTATTTCTTAGAAAATATCTAAATTCTTTCATTCTTTTCACTGTCCTACAATGAACTACCTAGGAAATAAGCTAAAAATATGTCCTTAAGTCTTTTCTCCATTAACTATAGATCTATCATTAGAAAAAGTATTTTAAAAAGCGTACAGTTAAAAAAAAAATATTAGACTGAATTCAATGTGATTTAAATAGTCAAAAATTTGATAACTTTAAAACCATTTTTAATATAAGTTAATGTGACTACGGTAATAAATCTATCATTTTTTTAAGAATCTCAAATGTTTTTATTTATAAAACATTTGCTTTTACAGAATTAACCTTGTGAAATAGTCAATTTTTAATATTCCTTACAACTATTTTTGGAAAAAAATATTTTAATTGGTTTAGTTTTTGTTGTTCGGTGTAGATGAGGTTTATATTGAAAGTAAAGGGATATTATACGATATTAACATTTACATATTCCATACTAATGGAACTATGCATGCACCAGAGAAAGGATTATACAGAAACACAAGTGGAATTCTAACAAACTAAAGTTTTAAAATCAATTCTTATTAGACACATACTTTTTCGATGTATAAATGAGTTAAAGAGTATGTTTCATAGTGAGCTGAAATTTACTTATTCAAACGCATAGTACTAAATATTGTATTCAAATTTAAAATTATGTATTTAGAATAAGAGATAAGTGAGCTTTAGTTATAATAAACTCGAATAGTTATAAAAAGCATTTGTAAGAGGTGGAGAGGAAAATATTAGATGTATATGCCGAGGAAAGTGATGGAAAACGTGGGGAGGTTAGTCTGATGTTCGGTAAAGCTCACCTGAGTGTCAATACCTCCAAAAAGTGAAAAAGAGTAGAATGTAGTTTGCTTTTATTAGCTAGTGAATATTTATTCTTCAATTAAAGTCTTAATTTTCAAGTTTCTAATCGTCTGTATCTTCCCAACACCACACTTAAACCCTATTTTTTAATCTTTTTTTTTCTCAAGGAGTGATTTAAAAAGACTATACATAACACAAATTAACATAGAAAAATAGATTTTAAAAACATACTTAAATTGTTCCGAGAAATTGGAAACTTTACATGAAGATAATTTTATTATATAATTTAAATTAGGTAGAAAATTGATATCTTGGAACGATAATACAATTAAAATTACATCTAAAAACTAAACTAAAACAAAAATTAAAATTTTCGGAAATATGACTTATTAGCATGGCAATTAAATTCTTTATGATTGACCATTCCACCTCAATAATATTATTAATTTAGATTAAATACACTGATTGGGGAAAGTTTGAATTTAAAAGGCAGTGTATGTATAAATATATATCAAACACTTTTAAGATACAAATTATGAAAAAAAATGGATCAATCCCTTTCTAACAATTTAAAGTTTTCAAAAATTAATTATTAAATAAGCCACTCTAATTTACTTTAATACAAAAATTCGCCTCACTATTATATATAATATATATATATAATATTCCCCAATTACAGACTTTAAAACCATTTGTTAATACTTTTTCTAAAATTTCAAATTAAAAAAAAATACTATCAGCAAAATATCCCTAATATATATATATATATATACATTGCATTTGAATTAAAACTTTGTCTTTACTCCCCAATCAGTGTATTTAATCTGAATTAATATTAATATGAGGGTGGAATGGTCAATTATAAGTAATTTAACTGCCATGCTAATAAGTCATATTTCCGACCATTCTAATTTTGTTTTTAATTTAATTTATAGATGTAATTTTACTTTGATTATTTTTCTAAAAATTCAATTTTCTACCATATATATATATATTTATGCATTTTCTTGAATAGGCCTTCCTTCTCCATTGAAATTTGAAACTTCCAAACTAGACTATATATTATGTGAGGTATACTTATTCAGCCTGTTCATAGATGTGAGTGATTGCAAGGTAACTTACTATCTAGTGCAAAACCATATTAAGAATACTTTACTGAAAAATATTATTTTAATTGAAATTTTAGAATAAGAATCAACAAATGCTTTCAAAGTTTTTAATTGAGGAATATTATACATATAATAAATAATAGTGGGGTGAGTTTTTATATTAAAATAAATTAGTCACTTATTGGATAATTCATTTTTGAAAACTTTAAATTGTTAAAAATATATGCATCCATTATTTGTTCATAATTTTTATCTTAAAAGTGTTTAATATAATTAACAAACTAATATACACCATAGGTGTGTAAGATACTTGATATTGATAAGATACGTGCCCTCGTAGTGTAAGGAAGTTTTTTTACAGGGCGTACTTTGTACCCATTGTCGAATATTCTGCAAAAACATGGACATTGAACGTAAAAGAGACTTGGAAAGTGGTGGCCATGAGAATGAAGTTTGTGAGGAGCATGTTAGCTGTATAAAAGTAATTAGATTTAGAAATGAAGTTATTCGGGAAAATATGATGGTACCGGGAGTACACGAGCTAGTAGAGGAGGCAAGACTGATATGATATGGGCATGTAATGAGGATGTAGAAAGAGAGGATGCTAAAGAAAATTATGGAGATGAAGTATATAGGAAAAAGACCTCAAAGGAGGCCAAGAAAGATATTGGAGGAGTAGAGAACAAAAAGTGTGAAAGTGAGAGGATAAGAATTGAGTCAATAAACGGAGGAAGAATGGAGGAAGGGAAAATAAAGATGGAAGCATTTTACTAAACTGACCCTGCCACAAGCTTGAAACAATTGATTATGATTATTGATAATGAACAAACTAATACATTCTACTTTTTAAGGATAAAATACTTTAATTTCAAGATGGATACATATATATGCTTGGCACTTTGTCGCACTACCTAATTGGTTGTATGTACGAAATTTGCTAATAGTTGAGGGATAGGGAAAGTTGAATTTATAGGAAGTGTATCCACATTTTCGTGAAGAGAAAGTAGGAATCCAACTTTAAAAAGAAACCTTCATTGCAACCGACTGAGATTGAATAACGATCTCCCCGTCATCAGAAGTCTAGTATATTGCGTGAGTAGCGCCTTAGACAATGCAGCCACTGAAGTGGGTACCAGTAACGTTGATAGTGTTTTTGCTAGATTAATTCTGTAAGCCAAGTCATGAATTAATTACCCGCATGATATAAACCTGTTTTTCATTGTTGTTGTTTAAGTGTCGATAATGGTGGGTGACCAACGAAGGGGTCACATATAAGTTACAAAATCTTATTGGAATCAAATATCTCGTTGTGTGGTTTATGACCTGCCGAACTTAACGAATTATACATTTTGCCTCCTGGGGCCCATTTGACTGTGTGTGGGTCTCTATCTCTTTTCATCCTACCGCCAATTCCCCGCCCCCCTCATTGCGTGGATAATTATATTAAGAGGTTATACAACAATTACAAAGCAAGGATATACATCAATATACGAAGAGGAAAAGAGGAGTCAGTAAGGGGGCGTAGACCAGGGTAAGAGTAGATAGGAGGCGAAATAGAAGAGACATTTGCATCCATTTGTAAATTACAGGCGGTTCGAGGGAAAATTAATTACGGTAATGACAGTCAAAGTTGGTAACTGAGCGTAGATATTTTTATTTTTTAGTCCTTGTTTAAAATGGTCTGCCTCATTGGTTTTAGTGTAAGTTTCATATCGATCCTCTGACAAATATCAGTTTTGGTGGTAGCAAGGTCTAAGGTGTCACTCTCACAATAAACTGGCATGAATATTACGGAAATATTGGGGTATTAATTCCTTTAGGGTCTACTTAAGGTGGCTTTTATTAAATGATTTTTTTTCACTTTCCTTCCATGGAAGTGTGGGTACATTTACTCTATATTCATCTTTCCTTATCTCTAATACATTAGCTTTATTATTATATATGTGTATAACCCAAACGGTTTTAAGACGCCTTGATAAAACCATAGAATACAAAATATTGAATATAATGTATTTTAAAACGATAGATACAAATATATTACTTTTTCTTCAACCACATATTATTACTCCGGATAATAACACATATCGTAGGTGACCTGGTGGTCTAGGGGTAAGGTGTCAGTCTCCTACGCTGGCGGCCAGGGTTCAATCCCCGGTCCCGGCAAAGATTTATCTGATTACCAAACCCTTCCTTCACCTCTGACAAGAAATCTTGTGAATGTGTGCCAGGCCTCCACCGTGGTTCGGATTTCACGTTAAACTGTAGGTCCTCCATTTCATCTTACAATCACCCTACCATTACACATGAGCGTAAGTGCGTATAGCCCGAACGGGTAGTAAGACGCGGTGCTAATAATTCATTCATTCATACAAGAATTCAGAGGAGATATACCCTCATTTGTGTGTACGGAGTGTGGTAAGAAATTTATAGATGCAACACCAAAGTACACCTGACTTAAATTTGAGCTCCCACCTTCCTGGTACTGGAGAATGATATCTACTATACTGACGTCTTAGTCAACATTTCCAATCTTGTTAAAAATTAGTTTTAAAATAATATTTCATTAAGTT
This sequence comes from Timema poppense, assembly GCA_902141375.1. Taxonomy (NCBI): domain Eukaryota; kingdom Metazoa; phylum Arthropoda; class Insecta; order Phasmatodea; family Timematidae; genus Timema; species Timema poppense. The sequence goes on along the minus strand of CABFOV010005927.1, from coordinate 10,229 downwards.
TTGAAGTAGTGACCTGGCGATGTAGGGGTAAGTTGTCGGACTTTCGTGCTGGAGGTCCGGGGTTCAATCCTCATTCCCGGCACAGATTTATCTGATTGCCACACCCTCTCTTCACTTTTTACAGGACGTGTATTAATCACAACTTGTGAATTTTGGGAATGCCAGTGCCTCCACCGTGGTTCGGATTTCACGTTAAACTGTAGGTCCTCCATTTCATCTTACAATCACCCTACCATTACACATTAGCGCAAGTGCGTATAAATCGATAATGGTGCTAATAATAATTACATTTTGAAGACCGCACAATTTTACTAGAAATTATATTGAGGAGAAAAGTAATTAGATGGGTTACAAAACACAATAATATTATCAATTTAATAGTCGTTTTTAATCATAAGTCATGTTTCAGATCAGCAGGGCACTAAGAAACAAGGTAAGTCTCAACCTTCTTCTAAGAAGCGCTAGCAGTTCAAGTACCAGCATGGTTACATCTATTTTATTCCTAACGTAGTTGGTGAATAGGTGTTATACAAGTTTTTCAAAGCTTTCTTTATTAACCTATTTTTCTCGAAAGTCGTAAAAAAATAAAAAAATATAGCTATCAACGGAAGTAAAAAAATCTAAACAGGTGTTAATCTTCAACTGTGTGGTTTTCCAGAATAGGAAAGATAGACGTTGAAATCCAGGCCAAGATAGTATAGATGTAGTTTCCTTCAAATATATCTACATATTCTTCACAAAAATGCTGTCAAATTTCTAATAGACTTCAGCTTTTTTGAAAACTATTATCAATTTTGGTCAAGAATCAATATTTAATAACTCGCCCTTTTTTAAAAAATAATTTTTCCATGTATAAAACATTTAAAGCCTTGTAGTATTGGCTGGCAAAAATTAAATGAGAGATACCCGATTTTTTTGAATTTTTTTTTTTTGCCGTGATATATTTCACCCTTTGAATGAGCAGAGTCAAAGTACGGTGAACCACTCAACGCCCGCAAGTGTATTATACGAGCGTGGTAAGAAAGAGATCTTCACAAAGCCCCTTCACACGTCTCTTGTGTGGATTTGATTGACGCTTAATTAAGGCGACGTCACTCAAAATTAAAACAGAGAGGAAAAGGAGGGGAAGAAAAAATAGAAAAGGGATTTATGGGATTTTTTTTTAAAGTCTTGGATGCTTGGTGAATTTTTATCTATCACATGAAGCTTTTTATTTTTAAATTATAATAAATAAATTCAGGGTCAGGTGATTGATAAGCACTGCTTTATATAACTCAATATTCTTGTGTTTGATTCTGATTATTTTGATTTTAAATTAATATTTATATAAGTCCTACTACTATTATTATTAGCACCACGTCTTACTACCCGTTCGGGTTATACGCACTTACGCTAATGTGTGATGGTAGGAAGATTGTGAGATGAAATGAATCCCTACAGTTTAACGTGGAATCCGAACCACGGTGGAGGCCTGGCATTCCTCACATTCACAAGATGTCTTGTCAGAGGTGAAGTTCAGATAAATCTTTGCCGGGACCGAGGATTGAACCCCGGCTGCCAGCATAGAAGTCTGACACCTTACCCCTAGACCACCAGGACAGCCACCTACTATTCTTTATGAAGAAATGCATTTAATAACTCTAATGACTTAGGGGTGAGTAAGGTAGAATTTATAGTGAAAGTGTCCGCAGTTATGTTGAGGAAAATTTGGAAAACGTGTATAAGTTTCCATCCTACGTAATATTCAAAACCTTACATCCTTAATCTTATTATATGATCTTGACTCTAGTCCACTTGTACACCAATGAAGGTAGCTTCATTCACGAGGATTGATTCTTTCTAAAAAGTCTCTTCCAAGCGGTAAATTTTAAAGAAAATTCCCAGTATAATTATTTATAGCCATTGACAGGTTTTTTGTTATTATTAATAGTGATCAATAATAAATTTGAAACCAATTGGTTGGATAAAATCAGACAACAAGTTGACGCTAGTCTCAAACTTTATTAAAGCGATAATTTTAAATCATATTTTATGTAACAAAATATACAAATTAAAAGGATCGTCTAATATTGTGATACAAATATATACATTTATATTCTCACTTGTAGTCAATGGCTCAGTAATATATAGTATGATTTGCAAATTACAAACTTTTTTATTGCCAAGTTTTAATACCTGCTTAGGTAGTGAGCACCCATGATAATTCACTCAGATGGGGTGGGGATATAAATCTCGATCTCTCCGTCATTAGCAAGCCAGTTTAACATGAGAGTGAAACTTTAGAACTTTGGCCACCGAAGAAGATTAGTACTACCTATATTTTATTTCAATATTTTTACCATATTAAATGATTTTTATGAGAGTTTTTTCTATCCAATCTCATCCTCAATACTTTTAACGATTTATTATATAATGGTATGAAGACACAGTGTCAAAATCAATTTTGACATTTCCATATCTTCACAAATACAAAGAGACAAATTTATATCTCCGTTAACTTACAGTAAGTAAGCAGTAAATGATAAAATTTTATTTTCTCTCTCTATTAATTTTTCTTTGTAAACGATTCAAACTAGCAATATTTTGTTGCAAATAGGGAGCGAAACCTAAAAACTAAATTAATCCCGCACAGAGGAAGCTGATTGGTGCCAGGGGTAGTTTAATACCGCTGGTGGCTGCGATTTCGCCTGGACCACATCGTTTGTTTTACCAGCCCTCTCTTTTTAGCTCTATCTCTCTCTATCTCTCCCTTCACGGTTTCGATCCTCGGGTAATTTACTGTGCTACCATTGGTTGTTGCATTAGTGTGGCCAGCCGCATTGCATATTTAAAGCACGCGCATAATTAAACTTCGGCTTTAAAAATGTTGGGTTGGTTGGTGAGAGGGGTTCGGGGGTGAGGATGTATAACGTTGTTGTCTAACTTAAATAAAATTGTCCTTTATTTCTGGTAAATCTTTCTACATATGTTAATCTGACGATTCACTTGTTTTATATGCGTAAGTAGGGCTTATCTGAATAATTGTTATTATATATATTTTTTAAGATTTATATTAAATATATCTTATTATATTGTATTTATAAAAGATATATTAGTTAGGAATAATATACTAGTTTTGATTTGTTGTTTGTTGTGACAAAAATAAATGAAACAAATATTACGAGCCTTACTTTTAATTTGGCTAGGGATTACTACAGGCTATTTAGCTAGAAACCTATCCATCCGAACTTCTAGAATCCAATATTCCAGTTTATATGGAACATCCTTTCAACTAAATAAAAATGTATTAATATTAACTGAAAAAGCTCCGAATACATTCATGTAACGTAAAATACATAATATTAAAGCCACAGTGGCTGTTCAAAGTTAGAAAGAGAAATCCCAACTCATGATCATCAAATATCATACACACTCATATTTAAAAAAAACAACTTTTTATTCCTTACTTTCTGTTTGTAACATAAATTAAGATATTACTACTGAATACGCATGCTCTATCATATTGTAAACAAATGTGTTATTTCCACTATATATCAAATATGTCCAATATTTATAGCGAAAGATTACTAAAATTGTGGTCATTCGAATAAAGAATTGTCTAGGGTGGAATTGTGAATGCAGATATATTTCCAGTCAAGTGCTAATAGTTTTCTCAACCCTTCCTCTAGTATTTTTATATTTTATCTAGTCACAAAATGTCTTTTTCAAATCCAAAGTAAATAACAGGAGATATTTCAAATATAATTAAAAATATAAATTACATGAAATTATTCTAGAGAAATACTTACTAATTTATTTAAGTTAAAAAAATTACAATGCATTTAGAAGATGTTTTGCATGAAAACTGACCTCAACTTAAAAAAATTGAAATGTTATTATTGTATGCTACTTTTAATGCAGGCTACAGATATATTGATACTGTATTTGCTTATATTAATGAGTTTCCCACGCTTTGGTCTGACCCACAGTAAGTTATAAGAATAAAATATCTGAAAGTCAATCGTACCTTCTACTCACTAATGAATAGGCATACGGTAGTAACTACATTAAGGGTAAGAATAAAATATATTATGGGTAACTAAAAAACAGTCAAGGCGTGAATGAAAATATAGTAGGGGTGCAAACGGAAAAATTGATATACGCTTAGGTAATACCTTACACGAAAAATTTAAAAATAGACATGGCCATTCTGTGTCTACGAATTGGAAAAATTATTAATATAAAGGGAGGAATTAAGTATATTATAGAGTGGTATATTGTTATTTTTGGGTTGACTCATGACTGTGAATGTAAATCTCCACACAAGTAAAACCTAAATATAGGCAGTATAATAACTAAATTTGATAACTTAAATACAAACAAATTACATGTAATGGAACACACATAACGCGGACAAAATTTGAATCAATATCTAATTCGTAGAACCATTTTTTCAGGTTCATCTTTAAGGTTTTTTTTTTCAAACAGAGTATTGATTTGATCAATGTAGACCCTGACATCATATTTATTTTTAGACGAAGGGAGTTAATGGTCAAACTGGCTTTCTCGATTATTATTAATAATTTGTCTAGATTAGAGTTGGAGTATTTCTGCCCTAACCCGTTTTCAGTCATGTTCAATTTTATACGAAGCCTGTGCCTGGATCAACAGCTCTACATACGTGTGTGTTAAAACAGGCGAAGCTTCAAATCAGGGGACACTAATATCAAATGGTTCTACAGCATTCAAAAGAAAAATATTAAGTGATTTTTTTTAAATAAAAAAATAATTTAAATTTACTCTACTTTATTCACTCTTACTTAATAGGATAAACTGACAGAAATAAACTTTTTTTACAAGTTAATTTAACCTAACAAAATCAAGTATTCTATTCAACTATCAAGGAAGCTATGGGTTGAGTTATAATCGTAGACATCTTTATATACGTGTACAAATCCTTAATGTGTTTTGTAACTAGTCAAGATAGACTCTCGTTTGGTTTATCATTAGTAATCTTCATTAACCATTTGAAAACCTTGTGAAAAAGATTGGGGTATTTTATTATTTGTGTTTCATTTATATAAATAAATATATTAGGGATATTTTATTTTCACATTTGTTTTTACTTTTGATAAACTTTATGGATAAGCATTTCAATAAAATATTCCATGAGAACGTAATTATTTAAAGTTTATTCTAAAATTGACGTAATAAACTAAATGTACCCTATTTCATTTTGTTTTATTACAGTCGTATGGTTTACATTTTCTTTAGGATATATAAGGCAGTATAATACCGATGAAATCATTCCAATCGAAGTCACCAACTATATATTTTTTTATTGTTTTTCATGTAGTCTATTTGAAGTTCAAGAATAACTTTTGAGTTTGTGAGAAAGAATTTACGAGGCTTATGCAGACAATGTGGTAACATTTTCCTATTTTTCCTTTTATGAATATAGCTTGCAAAAATAATACTTTATTTTGTTTATGAAGTGGATTATAATATGAAGAAAAACGGTTTGTGGGGCTGCTGAAAATAGTGAGCGGTTATAAATTTGTGCTAAAAAGGTGTTTTTTTTGTCATTAATCCTACCTATTTATTTACATAAATGCAAAACATACTAGATAAACTTAACATTTCAAATGAAATATAGTTTAAAGTTTTCATTTCATCACGTATGATGTTTATATTTCAATAAATATCTACTTTTACACATTTCAAAGAATGAGCGAAATATGTTAATGTAAATAACATGGCCATAAAATTTGATTTAATATTTTTCTCAGTATTGCTCTAAAATTAAACTTGTATACGAGTTAAAAGTTCTTAATGATATACTCTCATATTTAACTCTTACGTTATTATTATTACTATTATTATTATTATTATTAGCGCCACGTCTTACTACTCGTTCGGGTTATACGCACTTACGCTAATGTGAAATGGTAGGGTGATTGTGAGATGCAATGAAGGACCTACAGTTTAACGTGGGATCCAAACCACGGTGGAGACCTGGAATTCCACACATTCACAACTCTTGCATTAAGTTATATTATCTGCATCTATCAATTTTGTTATATTATTATGTAATGTTCGACAACTGAAATTTAATGTTAATAATGATGTATCTATATTTTATTTGAATATACATTAAATAGTGTGGTTTAAGGTTTTTTGGCTATTAAAATATAATTTATGTTTTAAAGAATATTCTGTTTTTACCTCCAGCTTTACAGTTTCACAACTTACAATTATTTATATTTGACAACATTATTTGAAGATACCAAACAAATTAAACAGATAATAGTAATGTCATGAGCAAATTAATTAAATAATACCCATTTATATTTAAAAATTAAATTTTAAATACCTGCTTAGGTGGCCGAATGTTCTTAGGAATCACTCTCGCAATATACTATACTGCTGATTACCGGGAGAATGAGCTTTAAATACCGGTCAGGTGTAAAAGTCTGGTTTTCAACTATCCCTCTATTCAAATGTCAGTAAACTTATTCTAAATTCATCCTTCCTTATCCCTTACTCATTAATGTAATTAGTACATATACGTATAGCCTCAAGATATAATAAAACGCGGAAAAAAAAGGAAAAACCCCATACTTTAATGTTATATAATTATCTTAACGATACAAGACATTTTCATATCCAGTTAATATTTAACATATTGGTAAGTAATTTTAAATTTTATTATAATATAAAATTTTCAAATAACTATAACAAGGTTTTGAGTATGGTTAAAATTAATTTTACTTTCCTATCACGAATCCATTCTCTTAATATTTAATAAATCTAGGATATAGACCTAGATGAGCTTTTTCACTAGGGTAATTTTTGTTTAATGATTGGGTTTCTTTGCAAATACGACGTGAGCGCCTTTTGAATATTCATGATACAGTTTCTGTTAAAGGTTGTCGGTGAAGGGTGAAGGGGGAAAGTGGGTTAGGGAATGAGGAAAAGGGTGGAAGGGTCTTGGCATTATGCCAGGACGCGTGCCACGGATAACATCACACTCCATCCATCACTTCGTAAAAGGGGGGTTTGCAAGAATGGGGTTCGTGGATGGACGTCGGTAGGAATTGGGTAGGTGAGGCATAAGGAGTAAGGGCGGAATTTGTTGCGCTCCCCCCCCCCTCACTTTCTGTCACATCAACAACAAACTTTACATTTTAATTTTCACTTCTAAGTGTACGCTTTGTTTTGGATTTCAGCTCAAATAGAAATGAGTATATTTGGTTTCATAATAAACAATATTTAAAGTTATTTATATCTAAATTTTTTCTGTCATTTTTGTCACTGTTTCCAGTTTGGTTTATACGTAAATATACCAGTTACGCTATGGTTTTAGCGATAAGGAAGGTTGAGTTTAGAGTAAATGTACTCTTATTTGCGTTTAAAATTATTCCGTAAAATACCCTAAACACACTCGACCAGGATTTTAACCCCAATGCTCCCCTTCACTAACGATCCATACAACAAAATTTTACTTAATAAAAAATATATGAACAGCTACCCATAGCCATTTATTAATAGTTTAAAATCTACGTTGCCCTCTTATTATGTTATTTATAGGATTGTCAAATTATCTTTTTATTCAATTATATTCCCTGGTTAATTACTGGTTGGAATTTTTTACATTTTAAGACATTTTAAAAAAAATATTAATTTATGACTTGAAAAACATGACATAGTCGGCAAAAAGTAACAATTCAAAATTGCTCAATAAAATTATGTACTTGTGGAATAAACAAAGTTGAATAAGAAATAAACCCAAAATCATAAAAAATAAAATAAATATGGATATAAAAGAAAATAGTAGCTTGGAACAAAAACTGTAACGATAATGTTACAGTACGGATCAAACCGACCCTAATACGCTATAAATCAACAACCACACATCACTGAGTTTGAATCGCACCTAGATCTAAAAAATGATAAATATACAGCATAATACATTTGCGTTGCAGCAATTAGAACCGTACCATACCCATTAAGGATTAAATCTTAAAATTAAGTGAATATTTTACTATCATTGAATAATTTATATTTATTATGAGCCAAGCCATTTTACGAGAGTATAATGTTCATATTTTATACTAATTTATAAGGGTAATTAAATTTGAGAACATCTTAAAAAAATTACATTTTATTAATGGGCTTGACTACACAAATGTACTTGATAACCCTAATCACTATGAGTTGATAAGGTAGAATTTAAAGAACTTTTTCGCAAATTTTGCGTAGAGGGAAATTAGAACATTCTCAGTACATCTAGCATTTGAATTGAGCCTCGTCACAGGCAAATGTAAATATATATTTTAACTCACTCGTAACACAAGTCGGTACGTTTTATTTTTTTTATCGTACGGCACACTTGACCGGAAGGGACTTTGACGTCCAGATTCTGACACCTTATGTGTGGACTATCATCTGCTTTGGTAGCATAGAGCTTTGCCCAGGGTACACCATAGGATGTTGCATACACGTCGTACCCTCGATGAGATGAAGTGATGATGGTTATTATGATGTTGTGGAGTCAGAGTGTGTTTTAACGGAACTTAAAAAGTTATTTACCAAACCCTGGTGACCGTTGGGTACATTCCCCTTAAAGGAAAAATTCCAAAGGTACCAGTTGGGAGTAGAACCTGGGACATATAGGCTCGTAACTATGTGCACTGACTACTACACCACGGAGATAGCTATTGTCCGCATGATTGGTCCTGATATATTAGTAAAATTAGTTCAACGAAAAATGATACCCTGAACACGGGAATCAAACCTGAGACCTTATGATTAGCACGTCAAATGAACTAACAATGATCCATCCCGGTTATCTTATGTTCTAATTAACCGAAAGAGATAACAAAATATTTATGTCTTATTGATATAACGTATCAGCAATTAATAAGAGTGTGTTGAAGGAAATAAATTTTAACAGATATGGATTTAATATTATTATTTTTTGCTTTTTATTCCAGCAAAGAGAAAAAAAAAATTAGTCAGTTGTGGAAGCTCGTCTTAATATTACAAGAGAAATATGCAAAACTAAACTAAACTAAAACTATTTGGTCTTAGTTATGAGCTAACCGATTCTAACCAATTAAAATCCTGTGGTCACAAAACAAAACATCTAGATATTTGGGGAATTAAAATCTATATTTGGGACCAGCTAGTGCTATTACCGAAAGTTGGCTATTCAAACGCACGTCCATCATGGGCATGTTGAAGGGAAATTGACAATTCTTAGATGATAGTACAATTTAATGCAATTTCATATATTTTAGATTAAAATGAATCAATATATATGATTTTTATATCTGTAAACAATCAAATGAAAGGTACACGAAGGTACAAACATTTCCCAGGAAAACAACCCTTACATTTCAAACCCCATACAGACTCAAGCAAATTATTATTATAATATTAATTTAAGTGTGACAGATATTTACCATTATCTAAAGTGCATTAGAAATGTGTCATGATTGTATAACAAACAGATGTAAGCAACTACTCAACTTATGTTAANCTTTACTCTTCAAATATGAGTCATCGTAGATTGTGATTATGGATAGCATTGTGAGGTCGATACTTTTACCAGTTACCACAAATTCAAACCAACATAGCAACCCTTAAAATATGTCCCTAAGATCTAGATGAACCAGAATATATCAACGTTAGGGCATTGACGCAAAATCAAAGGTCCTGCGCTTAATTCCCAGGTCCTGGATGTAATTTTTCACGTTTTTAAAAATTTCTTTACGCTAAATAAATATGTCGATCGATTAGTTTTCTTACTTTACGATGCAAGTAAGAGCTATTATAAAAATATATATTTAATGTATTTAACTTACACTTTATGTACCGACTGATTATATGAGTATACGAGATTTTCTATGAGCAAGAGCGAAAGGCACTATACATTTTTTGGGGGGAAAGCTATTTTCACATACTCTCAAGGTTCTTTAACATGCCACAATCTATATGGGACTGACGACATTATTTCACCTCCAAAGGAAGTTTTTATTCGGGTTTTTATCGATGCAGAAAATCCGTCGACCCCAGCTGAGTTTGAACTCTGGACCTGAGGCGAACACTTTACCCCAAAACTACTGAGGTCAACTGCGAGTGAATATACCTTATTTTAAACATAATAATAACTAGCAGCCCAACCCGGCTTCGCACGGGCATAATAATATAATAAAAGAAAATACACAATGTTTTACAAAGAGCCT
>CABFOV010005926.1:25852-38716 GCA_902141375.1 Timema poppense | reverse complement strand
GGGGCACTTTTCGTTGGCCACACTAACTACAATTGTTGTTATCTCCATCTTCCTTCTTGTTTAGGAAGTATGCAGCGGAAGTTTCACTTGGTTGGGTGATTAGAGGGGACAAGGGGGAGGAAAAGATGCGCGAATAGAAGAGTCTGGGCTCACCTTAGAGAGCAGTACAGTGCCGTATCGTAGTCCTGTGGGGCCCCAGGGTGGATCATATCATATTCTGAATATATAATCCTTCACAATTATAATAATTGTACAAGTTTCAGAAATAAGCCAACTACCGAGCCGAAGGTGCCTGCGTTATCTGATAGCTCGTGATCGTAATAAATCACACATTTGTAGCCGATGATTTCCACACGTCCATCATCGACTCTGCCTTAAAATATGAGTTAAGAATAACCCTGTGAACGGGACGATTCTTGGATAGCTCAGTGGTAAGATCACTGGCGTACAAAGCCAAAGGTTCCAGGTTAGATCCCCGTGTCTAGGTGACATTTTTCAATTTTCATTTTATTTGGGTAGTTTAAATAATAGCTACCTGAAATTATAGAATGAAAACTTAGTGACTCAAACTTCTCTTCAGTATTTGAACTGCACATGTGCTACTATGCGACAATAACAGCTCTTTTTAACCTCAATTTATAATCACTGGAGCTAAAGAGTAGACAAACCCTATATCCTAGACCCTATTTGGTAGTAGCTTTAAAGAAGTCTAAAGTTATTTATAGATGATAAAATATATAATTTAATGAAGTATGAGACATATTACCATCTAGTAACATTGCAACAGATTACAACAAAAGTTCCTGAAGACAACATAAACATACTTTAAATAAATGGCTTAAAAATTGGCCTTAAAATTAACTTCACAGAAAGCCATTTGGATTAAGTCAGTTGGCCTGCAAAGCCAAGCCAAAGATCAATTATCAGTCAACTGCACTGAGATGTTACATATTTTCTTGCCCCTTATATCTAAGAAAATTTACATTTTATTTAGGTCAACCACATACTAAGAGGTTGGTAGTGCATACATGGGTTCAGCCAGGGACAACTTATCAGGACACCTGAGCTACGAGATCGCCACTGGGCAGATTGTGGTAAAGCCTCAGGAAACCTTCGCATTCCCTAAGGCTGAGTTTATGACTTCCTCCGTAGTGCTGGCCATTACATCTGGAGGGGCTAATACCTCTCTCTTCCCCTGGAGCCAGAATGTGAGGGAGGGAGGAGGGGTGGTTCCAGAGATACCTAATGAGGTTTGCGTCATCAACAAACAGGGTATGGTGGCTCAAAGAATTGAGGGTGAGGGTACATCTGTAGTAGGTTAGGAAGCCTCAGGATGTGGTGCCTGTTCCCCACCATATCATAATATATTTTAAAACAACAAGAGGCAAACACACTTCTCTCTTCATTTTTTCTTCTTCTTAAACCTTTACACGCCCCACTTCTTCTCACTTCCACATTGCATATTGTTTTGAATTTTTGGAATTCCCTTTTATATGAAGAGATGTCATTAAAACATACAAAACACAAAGAGAGATATGTAATGGAACTACATGCTTCTAGAATAATTTGAAATATAAATGAAAACTTGCCATGTTGCCAAAGTGATGTAACATAATGGAAGCTTGAAGAGATAGCCAGCTTGCTGAAAAATTAATAATAACTTCAAAACCAATAAAGATTAACTTATACTTGAAATAATAATAATTAAAAACAATGAAATAATTTAAGAGATAATAAAATATAATAAAAACCATTACTATTTTTATCGCTATTATTAATATTATCATGTTATATACATATTATTTTATCTCAGATTCAAACAAGATGGTAGTCTGGATTTGGTTACCCATTGATTTGTCATATGGATTGGAAAAAGACGTGAAAAGGCAGTTTGGTTACCATGTGCTAAAGTTGACTCAAAGATTTCTTGTGGCGTACAATGTTCTGACCGACAAAATAACAAAACTTGAGGGAAATAATCCAGCCACAATGGCAATGTTTTCATTAGAGTGTGTAAGAAAAGTCTATCATATCATCGCTTTTTGAAAAAGATAACAGAACTTTCCCCCTAAATAAAACTTCCCCTTTTGCATGTCTGGACATGCATGGCTTATATATTTCCAATCGATTTAATTATACATAGGCAAAGCATTTTGTTAATCGAGAAACAAAATCTATCACTTTTGTCAAACTATTTATGTGCAGACTTATTCAAGTATTTAATATCCCTGATTTTTTCCAGGTTTTCTCTGTTTGTAGACACCATAACACCATTATTGGCAAGCCAAGGAAGGAGATGTCCTAAAAGTTGAATAAATAAAAAAAATCTTACCTGATTTTCCACCATGTGAAGAAAACATACACCCCTTCAGGATGTGAGTAAGTTAAAGTCTCTCAAAGGCTGGGCAACAATTCAAGCCATAGTACCCTTGTGATTTAATCCACAAGGGGAAATTGGAACCAAATAAATGGAAGAAGAACATTACAAGAAGAGTGTTTGTCAGAAATTGATATTTTTTTAAAAAATAAAGTACTTTAGATTGAGTTATTTCATACTAAGTCTTGAATATAGTATAATGTTTTATATAAACAAAGCTAATAAAAAATATACAAGATAAAATTGTATTTCCATGTATTTTCAAAACGCTAGGTTAGTCTGAGGCTGTGCTTCTCCGGCCAGTGCTCCTACTTCTGTGAGAATCTCCTTTTTGCTTTCAAAATACTGTCCAAACCAATCTAAGTGGTCCTTTTTGTCTTGTACCGTGATGTAAGGGTTTTTCGACAATCCTACACAAACCAGTTCCATGAAATGACGAACTGGACCTCGTTTCGGACACCATGACTCTATATGTTGCTCCAAGAAAATATGCTCTGTGAAGAATACTTTTGACTCTTCATCAAGACCTAAGACAAAAACAATTTTAAGCTGATCTTTATGACACGTTCTTAAAATTTCTAAAACTCGCCAAGTAATATTTGTATTCACTTTTGAGGTACACATTTATGGAGAGAAAGACATGAAAATATGAATAAAAAGAACATATTCCAAATGTACATTTTATACATTTTTCAAACAACTTAGAAAGATATAGGGTAAAGCGTAAACAAAAAATCATCCAACACCATAGACACAGTGAAGCACAAAAATAGCCTTTTACAGCAAGATCAAATTTTCTGAGCCTATTGAGAACTGTCGAGTTCAAACTCAAGCTTCTATTGAATGACTAGGCTCAAAATGTGAGTACTCACAGAGACATATTTTAAATGTGTGAAGCTGCTAGTATAAACTTAAGTAAATTTATTAAGTGATTTTAACAAGATAAATTAAAAAGGTTAAGATACCGATGAATGAAGTATACCTTGCTCATTATCAATTGGGAACTTCCAGAGTTTACCATGTTCTGTCCACTGTATCATTTCCTCATATATGTTGGCTGGGGGATGTGTGACGGCCAGTTTGAGCTCACGTTCATGCAAGCGCTGCCATGTTGTCAATTCAGGGGGGAGGGATATCTCACTGGCTGGCTTGGTCTTGTCAGAGGTCTGGAAGATGCCCAAAGGTGGGCTATCAAATAGGTTTACTCTCTCTGAAGATCTACAAATAAATTAGAGTTTATATTATTAAAAACATTTCATGAGCTAAAGTGCTTTAAAAAATTAACACATTGGTAGAGCTGCTCTTCTAAGTAATAGTTTGGTTAAACCGGGTTGTCTTAAGTATGCTGTTGTCACGTAGTTGTATCGAGTACTGTTGCTAAAGTTTTTCAATTCTAACATGGCTAAAAAAAAAAATTGGCAGAACTTTGACAGTACTAATAATAATAAGCCCAATAATAGTTGGAAAAGGGCTAGTTACAAAAAGTGTAAAAAGGAAATTTAAGTAATACCTAAGATACTTATAGAGCATAGTAAAAAAAGTGTCCAGTTGTCTCTTCTATTGGTAAGGATGAAAATGGAGGTGAGAGTAATTCCTAAAGCCAAGATACCCAATCAAAGCCATCTACAAGTGGGACTACTACAAATAAAAGGACAAATGAATCAGATACTAAGACTTTGCTTATTTTTATATGGAGGCCTAACATTTAAGACATATGCTGATCACATCAGCCAACAAATTGGCATATATTTTTATTCTACAAACACTCCATTTACCCTAATCAAGCTTCTCAATGCTTTGTAAAAATGTGTAGGCTCATGAAACAAGGTTATGAGCCACCATCAACATACCTGCTTGGATACAGAATACTCAACACTGTGTATGGATCTGTTTTAGTTGCATGCAAGGAAAAACTTAAAGGACAGATTGTATCGATGTCATTAGATGGATGGTAAAACATCCATAATGAGCCTCTTGTATGTTGTTCAGTGATGATTCAGTAAGGAGAATCTGTTTTAGCTGAAACTGTTGATACTTTAGGCCATTCACACACAGAAGAGTATTTGAGAGGTAGCAGTTAAATGCATTAAAAATTGTCAAAGTTCATTGGGTGTAAAAGCAACCAGTTTTATGACAAACGGTGATCTGGCGGTATAGGGGTAAGGTGTCAGACTTCTGTGCTGACGGCCGGGGTTCAAACCTCGGTCCCGGCACATATTTATCTGATTACCAAACCCTTCCTTCACCTCTGACAAGACATCTTGTGAATGTGGGGAATGCCAGGCCTCCACCGTGGTTCGGATTCCACGTTAAACTGTAGGTCCTCCATTTCATCTCACAATCACCCTACCATTACATATTAGCGTAAGTGCGTATAACCCGAATGGGTAGTAAGACGCAGTGCTAATAATAATAATAATAATTTATGACAAACAACACTGGTTGCATTTAGCAAAATGCGCAGACAGCTAGAAACAACAGATGATGTTGACATAATTCAGTACAGTTGTTCTGCTCATTTTTAAAATATTTTAGCAGATGTTCAAATTTCAGCAGTTAGAACAATATTGTTAAGGTAATAAAATACTTTTGAAACAAACATTTACCAGCTACTTCATCCAAAGCAGCCAGAGATAAAAATAACTTGTGATGAGGTTAGTAATGGTGTGCGAAGCTTAAAAAAGTCGAAGTCTAAGGTCAAATATCTTTCAGCTTTGAGTTCGACATCTACAATAACCTTCGCATATTTCAAAAATCTCAAAGGAAGGATAAAATCTCGATAAATTATCAAACGGTTTAGTTTTATCTTAATAAAATTACATATTTCAATATTTGATAATTTAAAAACTGTTACTAAACAGAATTTTAACATTGACTAGTAATTTAAATATCATAACGTAAGCATAGATCAAAAGAGGGTAAGTAAATGTTAATATATTATATTCACTATCGCCAACATAATTTTCTAAAAAATAAAAATACCTATAAAGAAATAACACCATGGTTACTGATATGAAGCAGAGAAAGTGCTTTAGTTGTGCTATCATCCCCGCTTACATCTAATGTTTAGTCCTTAATATTCTACTATCTCTTTGGAATTATCCGTAACAGAATTAATTACAAGTGCATTTTGACAAATAAATTTTTAATAGATACTTTACATTTTCTTTATTATTCAAAATGGCTGGTACGGAAAGTGGGAAACTAAAACAGAATTTAATTTATAATTATTATCAGAGAAATGCAGATAAAAAGAAATGCATGTGTAAAGTTTGCAAAATAATTTTATCAACTCCATGATGTAAGTAAAAATTAAAACTTCATTGATAATTTACTAAGCTTATCAGTAAGCTTGTGTGCATTAATTATTAATATAGGCCTTAGGTAAAAAATATATAAATTTTCCTGGTCCTTGTTACTGACAAAATCTAGAAAAATAATCAATTTACAAATTAAAAGTAGCGTTAAGTGACAGCAACAAAAATCCTAGGTAGCTTTGACTTCAATAGTTTCAAGCTTCGCTTCAACTTTGCTTCACAAGTTTCAAGCTTTGCATTTAAAAAGTGGCCTTTGCACACCCCTAGAGGTTATATACAATTCAGTGAGTGATTTCGCCATTCCTTGACAACAAAGGAATCCTAGTTCAGGTATGCCAATATCACAGAGATGGTATTGATAAGGACATATTTAAATGATGAATTATGCCAAGGATTTTAGGACTCAGATGACTCCTATATATGTGGCATTAGAGAAAGTCATTTGGGATCATGCCACAATTTCTGTTGCTGTTTAAGTGTGGCATAAGCTAGAAAATGACCTAATCTAAAAGACTAACCCCACATTGTACAGACATATTTTGTTAAATGTAAGAATATGGCATTAGGTCTTGTACATTACTTGACGAACTGCAATGATCATAGATTCCACAGACTAAATTTGGCCGAACGGCAAAAAGAACTAGCCTTTGAGCATCTGCATTATATAAGTAATAGTTTAATCTCTATTGTTATGGCTCTATCAACAGCCATCATGCCCTTTCCCTCATATTTGTTTGGTAAGCATTGACTTGATGTAAATCTGTTAAAATTACAGAATCTGCTGCATGGTTTGATTGGGCAAAATTAAAAATAAGTTAACATTCTTGATCAAATAATTGAACAAAGATTCATGCTGTAAGAAACCAAACTTAGAATTGATTTGGCCTGAGTCAGAGGAAGGGGAAGTTTAGAGCCAAAATGATAGATTAGTTAACAGAGTTACTTTTTTAAACTAAGATGAAGATTCTGAGGCAGACACTGAATGATGACTGAAAATTTTTCTTGTCTGTATTTTTGATCTAACCCTAATCTTAATACAATATGTTTAAGTTAAACACAATCACGATCAATGATTTAACTATTTTTATTACTGTTCTTGGTTGTGTTCACAAAGTGTACTTATTTATGTCAATGTGTTAATAAAATATTGAAAACAGAATTGTAGCCTAAGAAACCCTAATTTAGCTACCTTGACTAAAATTATTATGTCAATTTTTTCATACAAAATAATAAAATTGTAAATATAAGTAATTATTGATGTGTAAATGTATGGTTATCTCTTTAGATACAATTTATCCAAACAAACATTTACATAGTGTGAGTATGTAATGTGTGTTTTTATAAATGTATTGATTTGAAACATTTTATGATACCTATATATCAAGACCTTGATAAATATCTGATATGTTAATATATATATATATATAATGAAATTTTTGAACCCTGTATAAAAGTAAAACCAGAGAAATTATGTGTTGCCATCACGCAAGGACTGTGAACTACCCTCTTCAGATTATGAAACCCTTACTGACAAGGCATAAATGAACAAATGAGGTTGCAACAAGAATAGAGAACAGTTTAAATTGGTGAGTCAGAGACTGAGTGAGATGAACATAATATTGTGGATGTAATTTTATGAAGATCTGTAAGCTTTGGCAGCATGCCACGCCATGGAGTGAAACTTTTGTAGCTATAGGTAAGGGCTTGTCATTTGTTACTACATGAAAATCATTTGAATAAAAACAAATATTAATGAACTTTAATATTAATTCATTTATAATAAAACTTAAAACCAAACAAAGGATTTAACAAAAAATTTAATTAATCTATAAGACCACGCCCTACACAATTTCCAAAAAAATTGAGGTCCAAATACCGCATTTAGAACAAAATAACACATCACAGTAATAAATAAATATGTTATTTCCTTGGAATCAATTTTTTTAAATATTACTTTAGACAAAGGTTAAATAAAATGTAGAAGTGTACTGATGTCCCATTTTACAATTAGTTAGGAACTAGTTAGGAACAAACACACTTCTCTCTTCATTTCTTCTTACACTTTTACACTTCCCACTCACTTCACACTCTCGTGTAACTATGGAAGTGTGAAGAAGTGGAAAGTGTAGAGAAGAACTTAAGAGAGAAGTTTTGTTTGTTCCTATCTAGGCCTAACTTGACTAAACTTTCAGATTGTCTTCCTTCACTAACACTTACTTTACATTATTGTACAGTGTTTATACACTCTCTTATTATACATTTTACGATTATGATTATTTTTTGTTTTATTAAACTTACCTAAATTACTTAACTTAGGATCAAATTTTGGTCCATTGTTTAGCAAATGAGTAAATTATTGATATATGCTTTTTAAATAAAGAAATTGGTTTTGACTAAAGCTTGCAATGTACTTTTCTGAAACTTCCAGTTTTGATATTACCTGCTTATGTGTTTGTTTTAGCAATAGTAAAAAATTACAGTAACTTTTTCAAAACTAATGTTTTGGTATTAGAAAAGATAAAGCTCTCATGAATATACCAAGAGTAGAGTAGTATGCAAAAGAACACCAACCCTTCAACAATATACATACATTTTAGATCTTCTTTGTTCTTGGGTTTTTTCTCCTAGAGTTGTTTCATAAGGTATTTCCCCAGAAAACCTTTCTCTGGAAGGTGACTGGAAGCGTGTGCCAAGTATTCGACGCACTTGGCCAGCCCTATTTTCGTCAGGTATTGCATCACTTCTTTTTGTACGGTCAATTTTCATCCCCACAATCAGTTCACTGTGCAAAACAAAAAATGTTTTATCACTGTGCCTTACTAACTGTTCAGGATACATGCATATATGATTATTAGCCTTATTTAATGGGGTATGTATGAGGTAGGAAGCATTTTAGAGGTAATCTACCTGCATTTTAATTGAGGGAGAATGGGAAACAATTTAAGATGAGTAGAAGCTGCCAGGATTCAAACACCAATCTCCTTGTCATCAGTAGGCCAGTCTAACATTCGAGAGTGATGCCATTTAGACCTTTCGGGTCAAAACAATGTTGTTCTAGTAATTGCTATGTTTAACACCATAGTTATTAATGACCTAGTCTAAGGGATAGAAATAAGGAAGGTAGTTTGGAGGATGAACATCCATGTTAACATAAATAAAGATTGGTAAAAACAACAGACACCTTTTTTTAATTACTATGTTCAGAGCCCAAGTTATTAACAATTTAATCTAGCGGATAAGAAGTGGAAAGGTACCGAAGAGTAAATGTGCCCACATTATTGTGGAGGAGGGATGATACCCGCTTTGGTGGCCAAATATTCCTCGGCGTCACTCTTGCAATAGACTGGACTGTCGATGACAAGGAAATCAACGTATAAATCCCGAATGGGTGTACAAAGGATATTTTTCCCTAAAAATGTTGCACTCTCCCTCCCCACATATGTGGGTACACTACTTCTTAATTTACTCTTCTCTATCCCTAACAAATTATGATAATTTAGTACATATACATATCACCCAAACAAGTAGTAGGACATGATGCTGAGAAAAAAGGGAGAATAATAAAACAACAGCGGTAACTTGAGCAGCGTTGGATCATGTGACTAACCGTGGAAGTGCAAAACAAAAAATATAAATACAAATTTAAAATATTTTAGACATACAAATCTCTTGAACCAAAAATCTTAGAGGTGGGATGGTCGGTCATTTCCTGAAGAACAGGGACCCAATAGTTTTGACCTTGATCAAGCTCGATGCTTATCATAAATTTGAAGATCT
Organism: Timema poppense; assembly: GCA_902141375.1. NCBI lineage: Eukaryota > Metazoa > Arthropoda > Insecta > Phasmatodea > Timematidae > Timema > Timema poppense. The sequence goes on along the minus strand of CABFOV010005926.1, from coordinate 29,245 downwards.
AAATAATGCTTTATCAATGTATTCACTAAAGTAGAATAAATAGTGTTTAGCCTACTTAAGACTTTGCTAAATTTACACAGCCAATAGGTGATATAGATGCACATCCCACCAAATTTTGTTTTAATTGTTTTTAAAAAAGCCTCAAATGATTTGAGTCACAAAGAGCATTATTGCATCATCCTTACTTAAGGATCCGACACCTTATCTCAATTGGGAGTGTTTCTGTCTACTGAGCTAAGGGTCCCGAGTTCAATTTCCGGCATGGCCGAAAAATTTATCATTGGTGAAATGTGGGTTTACTCTTTCATAGTGATGAATTAACGGCTGGAGACTGGATGTTGTGCCTGTTCTAGTCTTAGGTTAGATTATAATGCACATGGAAGCTACGATAGGCCTAACAAACCAGTAGTGGAAAATATATTGCTTGAATAAAAAAGTGATCTAGGCCAAAGGCTGTAAACAGTAATTTGGTAAAGTAAAACTTACTTAAGGCTTACAGATGGTTTGGTTGTTTCCTTAACATCGCTGGGTTTACTCTCTGAATGCGAGAGAAGTTTATGAAGTAATTCAGATTCAGTCTGCTTCACATCTCCTCCAAAGCTAGTTGCTACATCATGGGCTGCACTCGTCAAAGCTTCATCTATGAACCAATTTGTATGATTCAAAACGTTAGCTTTCTAATTCACAATTCTGCGTCTCTTAAACTTATATTTATGCACAAAGTACATCCCCAAAATCTTCTTCTCCTGTCCCTTGCCTTCATTTCTGGAGTTATGGTGATACATGGCTGAAGGACGGGCCAAAAGAGAAGAACAAGAACATTGGCAGAATAGACGAGAGATACCAACCAGTATCCTACACCACAGAAGAAGCAACCCGAGGAATTCTACTTTCAAAACTACTGATTACACACTATATATTTATGTGTGTGTGTATATGTGTATGTATATATTCCATTCACCGTAGGAATTGACTTCTGAAAGGCCTTTTTTTCCTACCATAAATCTACTACATAGTAGGATATTGGTAGGAAAAAAGACCTTTCAGAGAGTAATTCCTACCGTGAATGGAATATATGTGTATGTGTGTGTGTGTGTGTGTATGTGTGTGTGTGTGTGTGTGCATGTGCATGTGTGTGTGTGTGCATGTGCATGTGTGCGTGTGTGTAAAATAATAACTAAACAATCAGAACAAAACAAATGTTAGTTATGAAATAAACAAATTATTAAATATACTGGTAGCAGTACCAACCTAATTTTTCAGATTCAGATAAAACCTTTTTAACCTCTTCTTTAGATTTGTCTTTGGATTCCAGTATTTTTTTATTTTTAGTTCTTGGTTGCGCTATTTCTATGTTGCTTGCTCCAAATGATTTTGATGGTGAAGATTCTTCCTGAAAAGACATGTGTGTAAATGAAGACATTGGTTGTATATAGTGAATTTACAGCAATAGATAATTAAACCAACATTTATTTTTTCAATTCCCAATTATGTTGTAATCATTGCAAAAAGATGAACACATTTAAACTAGACCTATTGCAAACATAAAAGCAAATAGAGATCTATGTTGCAGTTCACAATTTATTATAAATAATTAATGTATGTAAACCTATTACATCTGGCGTTGGTGTATGAAAACCTATTGAAATCTTGCATGCTTTTAAGGAATGTAAAACTCAAAATATATAAAACAATAATTTTACCAGTTGTTCTTTATGGGTGTTAAACGTGGTCTCTTACCTTACATGATGAATATCAATTTAGGTTGTTCGAAAACAATGTACCTAGGAAGATAATTGGTCCAAAAAGGGATAGGCCACTGGGGAGTGGAGGAGGTTACATAGTGATGAGTTAGATACCATGTACTCATCACAAGACAATGTTAGGATAATCAGTATCATAGATTATGGTGGGCAGGGCATGCAGCGCAAATAGAAGAATCTAGAACGGTGTTCAGGGTATCGACTGGAAAACATAATGGGAAGAGCGCATTGAAAAGCAGACGTAGATGAGAGGATAACATTAGAATGGACCTGAAAGAGATAGGGTATAATGAGGTGGACTGGATAGAACTAGCTCAAGATAGGGATAGGGTGTAATGAGGTGGACTGGATAAAGCTAACTTAAGAGAGGGATAGGTGTCATACTTTTGTAAGCACTGCAATGAACCTTCGAGTTCCTAATGCCAGAGAGTATGTAAGTATGTAAACTTATATGACCCTATCAATAATTATTATGGCAAATATTAATAAAACAACAAACAAGCCACCGGGAGGTGTAAAATACCACTCAAGGGATTGGGGAGTTATACATATGTTCAATGCATATAGTAATATCACAGAGGTTTGCAGCCAAAGTTGATATTAAAATAGGTGTCAATTTTAAAAAAAAACATATTTTAATAGGTTGCCTTAAATTGATACAATTTATTTGTTTTTAAATTGTTGTACTCTTGTTATCTATGATAGCATGCTCTATTATGCATAAAATCATGCATGCTTTCCTGTTAATTTATATATTTTGTAGTAATATTTTTAATACTAATATTATATTATTTTAGTGTTCATGACTAAATTTTGGAAAATATTTTATGCAATTTAAGTTAAGTGTATTATCTTTGGAAGAATGAAAGTTGGATAGAAACATATAAAAGGAAAGAACCCAATTTGGCTTTTACAATGAAAAGAAGAACACAGCTGCCATTGGACAAAGAGTTAATGGCTGCCTCTTTAAGAAAATCGATTGTTACCACCCAATCCCCTGATCTAGGTTTCATTCTATCGGAACTCATCAGGGGGAAGTGTGAAACATGCAACATAACTTCCTAAAAGAGGAAACCAAAGCGCCTAAAAGGAAGAAAAGGGAATTTTTTAAAGAATGATAGAACACTTAGATAGGAAAATTATAGTAAAATAAATAAAATAATAAAATGCCTACAGAAATTGTAGGTTCCTAAAATAAAAGAGAATATGGAATATAAAATATGACCATAGAGTTGTAGTTACATAATGCTAGTTTTAGGTCATAAATATATTACAGTTGTTGTGTTATTTGCCTTGATAGGGCCTACTAACTATATTGACAGCAAAACATGTAATTTGGTATGAAAATATGAAATTAGCTTAAGCAACTTTTATAAATGTCGTAGGTGACCTGGTGGTCTAGGGGTAAGGTGTCAAGACTTCTATGCTGGCGGCCGGGGTTCAATCCTCGGTCCCGGCAAAGATTTATCTGATTACCAAACCCTCCCTTCACCTCTGACAAGACAGCTTGTGAATGTGAGGAATGCCACGCCTCCACCGTGGTTCGGATTCCACGTTAAACTGTAGGTCCTCCATTTCATCTCACAATCACCCTACCATTACACATTAGCGTAAGTGCGTATAACCCGAA